>PITA01002955.1:33411-97807 GCA_004023965.1 Spilogale gracilis
AAAAATAAATGACCTGAAGAGACCAAGAACTGGACAAGTAAGAGTCTGTGGTTTCCTAGGAATTAGCTGCAATGCCACTCAAAATGGAGGCTTCAAAGTGAAGAGACTCTGCATACTGCATAGATTCTTTATAATATTACTCCATTACAACAAAATTCATGGAAACCTGGTAAATAGGCCAGAGACAAATGGAATTTGGAGAAAGGGTAACTCCTTTGTTTCCTCAGTCTTATTTTCCAAAGCTTAGCAAATAATCAACTTTAATATTGTGAGCACATGAACACCTTAGCATTTGGGCACCCTACAATTATATGCTATTCTCTTGAAGGGGTGTTCACTTGAGAGTACCATAAGTGAAAGTGTGTACCACAGACTTGGAGTTTAGTCCAGATTTCCACAGTTCTCATGACCTAAAGCTTATGTATTGAATGAGAGGTGAGTGTCATGGTCTAGCCTCCAGGCTCAGAAACCAGCCTGCCTGGCCCCAAACCCAAGCTCTACTACTTGTTAGCTGGTGTATCCTTGGAGAGTTACATAGCCTCAGTTTTCTCAACTGTAAAAGAGGATTGGGGAGAGTGTTACCTCATAATGTAACCTTGTAAAGTTGTAAGGATTAAAAGATTAATGTAGATAATAAAAAAAAAGATTAATGTAGATAAGCTTAGCTTGCTCTCTGGCACTTGGGAAGTGAGCTTCTCTAAGCACCAGCTACTGTTGTTACTATCTCAATGCGTCAGTCTCCATTATCTGCCGCACAGACCAGTGGTGGAGGAGTTCAGGAGAGGTCCTCTCCAGCAGTGGGAGTTACTGTGGGCAACATGAGTTGAGACTTCTCTTGACCTGAACTCTCTTGCCTCAGCCCTCTTGTCATGGTAATTGCCCAGTTTAGCTTCCAAAAAGTTCTCAGTTCTTCCCTCACTGGCCAAGATTCACATATCTTTCCACTCTCAGCCATTTTGGTTTTCTCTGGACAGTTTTGAGTTCACATGTATGTAGAGCCAGTAAGCTCCTCTGCTTCTCCAAGTCTGCGCTTCTCTCCTCTGTTACCCTGCCTGATCCATTACTCCTGCTATAAAAGGATCCTTCTGGGGAGGTTGGAGGGGGAAAAGGGCTGTGAATAATTATACTCTTAATATTTTTACCTCTATCAGAATAAATAACTCTCTAAAATGATCCTATGAATCTTTCTAATCTGAAGACAATGCCTGGAATCTACTCATTGGTATATATTGCACTGGCAAATTTACTTTTTTGAATATACTATTTGCTGTCAAGCACACTGGCAGCATGATAGAATTATCCCTTTACTATTATTTGTTGTTCTTAAATTACTCTAGCAATCTACATTAAGAAACCTACCAAAGCCTGTATTTCTCTTTTTACTGAACCATTGGAATGGATGGAAATTAATTTCAAATCACTTCTTAAAAAGATCACTCAGTGTTTTCTTATTGTTCCCTATTTGGCTGACAAAGACAAATTCCATTTTGAAATATTATGTGACATTACCTGATACTGTTTTCCTATAAATAAAAAAAATTACACCTATTTTTCTGTTTAATGAACTAAGATAACTGAAGGCTACAGCACTTGATACATATTGTGGCTTTTATGCTATTGCCCAATTTTGCATGATTTATAATTTAGAACGCAAATAGAGAAGGCAGGGGTGGGTGCGGATGGAAATTGCTGACCTCTTGGGTAGTTCTTTTGAGCGTAGAGGCTTGATAATAATTAAGATGAGGGGTTCCAAGTTCTTCTCCATGTGCACATCAAACTGACAGCAAAGACAGCTTTGCTCCACCTCCATCACTCCTAAAGAGGAAAAATCTATAAAATCCACTAAGGCTGGAAAAGCTAGCATTTGCTGCCCTGCCCCCACTGCTTCCTTTCCATTTCCATTCTTTTCTAAACAGCAACCCAGATTTCTATCTCTTGTGTCTTCCCTGCCCACCCTTTCTCATATTGGTTGTGACGGTCAGCTGCCCAAAACTTTGTGCCTTAATCATGTAACAGTGCCCTGGGAAATGGTTGCCCGGTTTCCTTGCCCCACATGCATCTGAGCAGAGCAATGGTCTAGTTCTTATCAATGGCCTAGGAGCACTGGGTGTGTCCATTCTTGGCCAAAGTGTTCAAGAAACCTTCTTTGTGTTCCCTCTCCTGCCCCTGAAAACAGGGGACTGGAGCCCTTAGGATTCTAGAGTCAAAATGTGGAAGGAGAATGTATTTCTGACGGTCCATATGGAGCAAACCTGTCCCTTCACCAAGATGCCTATCTGGTATGTTACATGATTAAGAAATAAGCAGCTATTGTGTTAAACCACGGAAATGCTGTAGTTTGTCTGGGCAGCAAATATTGCCCTAACCTAGATAATAAACTTTGGTCTCCACTTCATTCTCAATTGGGTGAACATTAGTGGCCGGGGGTAAGTTAGGAGATTATAATTTATTTTCCTCTGGCCAGAAGGATTTGTCCTTCACTTCAGGGGAAGTGCCCAACCCTCTTCCCTGCAGAGGACTCTATGTGAATATCTGTACTCTCTGCGGACCTGGGTTTGACTCAGCCACCTGTTAGCATGACGAGCAGAAAACAGTGTGAGTCAGATTCAAAGTTCCTTGGTCTAAATTCTAATACCTTAATGCTTAGCTGGTCCTGAGCAGGTCACTTCCTGAACCAGAATTTTCTCATCAGAAAAATGAGAGGGTAGGGTACATTGACATCTTTAAGACCTTGGAATCTCACACCTCTTGGTGTGTGATCTACAAGATCTTGGCAAATTCTTTATCCTTTCTAAGCCATGGTTTTCTCATCTGCAAAATGTGGCTAAGAACACCTTTCCCATAGGCTTGTTGGCTCATTCATTCTCATTCATTCATTCACTCCTTCACTCATTCATTCATTCAAGAAATATTTGCTGAGACCCTGGTCTGTGCCAAGCAAAATTCTCAGTGTGTTTACAGGAGCTATAGCTGTGAATAAGACAAGATCTTACCCTTACAAAGCTTGTATTTGAGTATGGTGGGTAATAAATAATTAATAGGCCTATATTTGGCTAGTGTGGTGAGGATGAATATCTATAAATTGCCTAGGCAGTGGCTAAGAAATGGAAGCTATTACTAATGCTACTACAAATATGAAAAAGTGTAGAATAGTAATTACAAAAGCATCCAGAAGGGCCACTGTGAGGATGAGATGAAGCATGTGTTTATAAGTTGCTTACAGTTACCTACTCACTTGATGATTAGGGAGCAAATATAATGAAGACTATTTTGAGGTCCCCTTCACCATTTCAGTGCGATTGGGCTATTTTCTGTTGGCAACAGATGTTTCCATTTGGAGAGCAGAAAAACCACGGTTACAATCTGCCCCTGATCCTCCTGTGTGAATCTGAGTAATTTCACTGAAAAGCCATGAAAGGGTTATATTTGCCCTCAGGCAGAAATCAGTTAGCTGCGATTGAAAATGAACAAGAGAAACCAGGGACCCTCTAACGGCCTCCATTTTCTGTCATTGGCAGGAGAAGACAAGTTGCTGGGGCCAGAATAGCAGATCTACCTGCCTTGCCCTGGTATCCACCTGCTGACGAGCATCCCCTAAAACCCTGGTGTGCAATAGCTCTGGGTCCTGGCCCTGAGTAAAAAAAAAAAAAAAAAAAAAAAAAAAAAATGTGTACAGGAAGGAGAGTGTGCAAGAGCACACAGGTAAAAATATGTGCAATTCTTACTACGTGATTTGCCTACAAATAGGTAAGCAGAGAATATTGCTAGCTAATGGTTTAGGATGACCATAACATTTATCATTCAATCTGGGACACTTTTGAAAGCAAAAGCGGACAGTATTAATAATTATATCAAGACAGCAGGAATAAATTGGGACTGTCCTCGGGGCAAAACAGGACATGTGTTGACACTGGGCATATGTTCTTAGGAATATAGTTTTTATTGATTTTTAATGGCTATGTTTCTTTTGGAGAAGGGCAGGACTGTGTTTATAAAAATGTCTCAGCAGTAACAATATGCTAGTATTTCTTTGTAACAGTAACAGCAATGTACTAAATATTTTTAATCTTCTTTGCATGGTGTGAAAGCCCTTGTACTGTGAAAGCACTTATGGGGACCACAAAGTTGTCCAAGGCACAACCCAGCCCTCAAGGATTTTGTAATTTAGCAGAAGAGAGAAGCCATGTACAGTCAACCCCAAGACAGAGTATGATGATACTATGAGACAAGTGCAGTGGACCATGGGGCTCAGAGCTGGTGTATGTTACTTCTATGTAGCAATCCAAGAAGGCTGCATGGAAGAAATGGCACTTGAGATGGCCTCTGGGTTTGGGCAAGATGAAGCTAGTGCTGAATGGGGAGAATGATGGTCCACATGGTGGGAGCTATGAACAAAGGCTCAGAACAAAAACCCTGGTTGAGATTGGGGAACAATGAGCAATTGAGTTAGATAAAGGTGTTTGAGGACCAGAACGATCATGGGTTGTGAGTCCAGGCCGGAAGTGTGGAAAGTCAAGAATGCGGCATCCTTGCTTGTAGAGGATTGAGACTGTTTCTCATCCCTGGATTTCAGAGGAGAGGGGAAGAAAGCTCTGCTGCACAGCACAGCAGCAGTATGCCCAAGCCGACTATGTGGCCAGGTTTTCGGGACAGTGCCCATCTCAGTAGGACTATGGAATAATTTTTAAAGCCCCAACATGACATTAAAAGCAGATCCATTTTGTGCTAAATGAATTGGCCTTGACACAGGGATCCAAATGGGAAGATACAAGACAGCCTTTTGATCCTTTGGGTCCTGCGAAGACCTAGTAAGGACGAAAGACAAGTTCTCATCTAAGATGGGAGTAAATGACCACAGTCTACTGTTTCTCACCACATGCAAGGATTAGCGCACTATGTTGCCAGAGAAGGGCTATGGACAGAATATTCTCAGTAAGGTCTTCTGGAAAGTGAGTTGGAAGATGCATAGAACTTTCACCCATGGGCCTCAAAGAGAGGAACAGCAGAGCAGTGGTAGTGCCCTTTTGCCTTGGGCATCTGCAGAGTGCTGGTTCTGGTTTCCTCTCTCCTATGGGACTGGGTGTACATGGTCCTAACCCTTATGGTGGATGTGGGAGGCAAAGAGCTAAGACTGTTCTGAAAACAGACTCAGACTTGGAGAGGGGATTTGCATGCAGGAAGTTTACTGGGGCATGTCCTTAGATCCAGCGCAAGTGAAGGGCCAAGCTCAGCAGGATTGGGTAGAGTGACGAGTTGAACAGTGATGTAATCACAACAAAGGCCTCTGTGTTTCCCTCGAGGATCTCTGGACTGGGATGGCCCTTCACTTGTCCCATGTTGAGGAAAGAGAGTAAAACCTTTGGATCGCTTCTCCGTACCTCTGTAGATCGGTCCTACATGCAAGGAACCCCAGAGAAGAAGTGTGACCCTGGATGAGAGAACTCTCTTTAGCAGACAGCAACACCAGGAGGGGGACTGGGGTAAGATCTGGAAGCTGACAGATCTCCAAGGTCCTGGGGAGTGAGCCCCCCCATCCTGAAGGGGGAATTTTGGCCAGTCACCATGGCATACACTACACCACAGGTTTGCAAACTTTAGCACACATCAGCATCCTCTGGAGGGCTCATTAAAATACAGACTCTCACGGGACGCCTGGGTGGCTCAGTTGGTTAGGCAACTGCCTTCGGCTCAGGTCATGATCCTGGAGACCCGGGATCGAGTCCCACATCAGGCTGCCTGCTCGGCAGGAAGCCTGCTTCTCCCTCTCTCACTCCCCCTGCTTGTGTTCCCTCTCTGGCTGTGTTTCTCTCTGTCAAATAAAAAAATCTTAAAAAAAATAAATAAATAAAATAAAATACAGACTCTGGGTTCGATCTCTTGAGTTTTTGACCCATTAAATCTGGTGTGGGGCACAAGAATTTGTATTTCTAGCTAGGTTCTAGACCATGGAACCATCCTGGAACACGACTCTGAGAACCACTGCACTACACCAAGCATTCAGAACCTCCTGCTCGAGCACATCATTGCTCATCATTGCTTAGGGTAATTCAGGGAGAGAAACGAAACAACAGAGACTTTGGACACAGAAACAAACCGAGGGACTTGGAGGGAGGGGGGTGGAGGGATGGGCAAGCCTGGTGGTGGGTACTGGGGGCACCTAATGCGTGGAGCACTGGGTGTGGGGAATGGGGAATGAATCTTGGAACACTGGAAAATAAAAAACTTAAGTAACAATAAAAAAACAAAACAAAACAAAACAAAAACCTATAACTAACCGGCACTCAAGTATGCACATTTCAAAGTTGAATCAAGCAGCTTTCATCATCTGTAAGATCTTGGTTTTCTTTTTTCCTTTCTTTTTTTTTATTTTTAAGATTTTATATATTTATTTGACAGAGATGAACACAGCTAGAGAGGAAATACAAGCAGGGGGAGTGAGAGAGGGAGAAGCAGGCTTCCTGCCGAGCAGGGAGCCTGATGCGGGCCTCGATTCTGGGACTCTGGGATCATGACCTGAGCTGAAGGCAGACGCTTAATAACTGAGCCACCCAGGTACCCCAGATCTTAGTTTTCTATTTCTTTACTGAAAGTTTGCTGACCAAAAAGAGAAAGTCCTTTTGCAATAAACCATTTCTTTGGAGGGCTCTCGGTCTGTGTGTCATAAGTGATCTCCACTCTCCACAGGCCAGCAACTACTATTTGAAATTGTCATTAGCAATTAATTCTTCTACCTTAAGCACAGTCAAAAGAGACAGATTGGGCTGCCTCATTTATGGTAAGCCCTCCCACAGCTGTGTCTGTGCTCCTCCCCACCCCCTCATTCTTCTGGGAACTACCTTTGCCCCAGCTTTCCCAGGTAGTCAGTCCAGTTCAGAGGGACCAAGCCCTCACCATAACTGGCTGCTGGGTGCACATGGGGCCCAAATGAATCTATATGAGTCCTTTCCCAGGACTTTTCTTTGGAGTTAGAGGTAAGAACCCTTACCTCCCCAGGAATGAGGAGATTAGCCTGGAGGTGCTAGTGGCATGGCTTTGGGGCAGTGAAGAAGCCTATAGGCAACAGGAGGAAACAAGACCCCACCATTTGCTAAGAAGGGGAGAAATGGAGGTAAGAGGCTGTTGTCCTCAGCTACATCCCCGCCCTTCTTGGTTATGGGAGCTGATAAATCCCTCATTTCCTGAGCTAGTTCAAGTCAGGATGCCACCGTTTACAATCAGAGGAATCCTATCTAATGCTCCCTTTAACTGTTTACCATGGGAAACAGAATCCACGGACCCACTCTAATAACTTACCTTTCAAGAAAAGAGTAGTTTAGAGGAGCCCTGTGAGAAGACTATGTTCAGGTCTGGGTAGCACACTGCAGTAGGAATCCCCCAGAGCTCAGTTTGCTCAGAAAACACTGGAGACTGGGAGAGGAGTCAGGATGGGAGACAAATAGAGACACAAGTGAATGCTTACTCGATCCCAAGTGCTCTGCTCCACGTATAACCTGCTTCATGGTAGGTGACCCAGAAAAGAAAAATGAGGTACAGAGAGGTTAATGCATTTCCTAAGGTCACATAACTAGTAAGTGGCAAAGCCATGATTCAAACAAAACCTCTTTCCAATTACAAGTCATACGTACTTAACTATTACCCTTTATATGACCTGTCCCCAAAGCAGAGGCCTCCATAGAGGAAGGTACAGGTTATAGCATAGCTGCAAGGAGGCAAAATCTACCCATTTCATAGCTTTGGCAAGGATTATCCCACAGACTGAGATCAGGGACCCTTCCAGTGATCCAGGAGCAATTTGAGGGGTTGGGTAGTCTTCTAAGTGTCATAAAATCAAGAATCCAAGTACAGTACTCAAGAATATTAGCATAAAGCATGCTGTATTAAGGTCATATTTACAATGAAATGTATAGTTATATTATCTTGAGCAGTTCACCCAGAGATGAAATAGATTTCATCATTTTTGTTGATGTTACCAGGATGTCCCACATGTCCTCAGCCAAGACACCCTTCAGAACTCTTTCAATCAAACATCATTAATTCATGCCCCCTTAATCTGGGCTCTTCTTATAATTCATAAAATGTCTATGCAATATTTATTTAGCAAAAAGTTTGAAATGTGTTATGTTATCAATTCCCAGATGTTCCCTCAAATAAACAGAATGCAGTCTTAAAAATGAAAGCTTTTTCAATCAAGGACTCAGAAATTATGAATTTCCTCATGAGGCTTCACTCCTGTGTCCAGTAACCAAGTCTTAAATATTATGAAAGTTTTATGTTTAGGAGGCTTTAATATGTAGGACAGGCCTGTTGTGAATGATGCCTTTTTCATGAATGCTCCTTATTAAATTTATTAAAACTCATTTATGTCTTCATTTATAATATATACAATATTTAAAAATATTAAGACCCAATTTGTTTGAAAAGAATTTTGTACTTGAGGCTTTTTTCCAAGTCACAAAAGCCTTTTGAGCATCAGTGAATTTGACAGACTTCACTCGATGTCACTCTACCGATGTCCTGAAACCAGTTGGATGTAAATAAATCGTGCCTAAATTAGCTAGACAAGTGTTTCCCTAATGTGCCTCATTATAAGATTTGACTCTGAGATTCTGATTCAATAGGTCTTGGTTAGAAGATGGAAAGCTGTGTTTTCAACAAGTATCCCAGTGGATTCTAATATAGGCTGTTCATGAGCCATAGTTTGAGGGACACAAAATTAGATGATACCTAAGCTCTGTATTTCCTTTTGCCATGAATCTGAAGTAGGCCCAAAGAATACAGTGCTGGTAAAAGTGTACTTACATCAACCCATATGTGAATGTAAGAGTAGCTGACATGTCTCATATACTATGATTAGAGGTTTAAAGAAAAATTCCTTTATAAAAAGGTGCAATTCTTTCATACCGAGAGAATTTATGGTGATCTTCCTCATTGTTACTCATTTCTTTCAAGGTGAGATTTAATTTTCCATGACAATCATTTCATCAAGTAACACACACTCACAAACACATAATTTTCCTTTGAAAAATTCAATATTTCGTTCACCTCCAGGGCCTTTTCTTTGCAGTGGAATGATTTGTATAATTTCACACCTTGGTGGCATTCTTTGAAGTCTTATTGATAATTGTGCATGATTTGTCATGAAGACAAACACATCAATAGGAGCATGGAGTGCTACAAATTATAAACATAAACAAAATAAAACAATTGTCTATCTCTCCGAGCTTGTCTTGCAAACACATTTTATATACTCCTTACTTGACCTTGAAAATGAAACATAGTTTTAATCAATTATTCAGTTATTTTGAGACAGATTTGAAGACGGCCTTTGTTCAATTTATTAATTTTGAAATTATAATATTCTAACTAAATACAAATATTTTATAAGACCACTGCATCTTGTGCTCTACTTTTCAAAATATATGATTGCTACAATAGGAGGTTATTAATTTCTTTTTTGCTAATTCACTGACTCTCTCATTTTTTCCTGACAGCCAATAACCTCTTGGTTTGTAGCAAAGTTTTAATGAACAAATTTGGGAGTACTATGGTGTTCTAAGATGAAAGGTTTACAAAATACACCAGGAGACATTTGCTAGTAGGCAATATATATTATCATTAGTAATTAAAACTACATTACTCTTGTCAAGGTGAATGAAAAAGTGAGTCTTATCACCGTGTGGTACTCTTGTATTTTATCATGTTTGTTTCTCATCTGCCTACTGAGGTGCTTCGTGAGGTCTCTTTTTGCAGTTTCTTGCGTGGTCTCGTAGCAATATTAGAGAGCAATGTGAAAGAGTATGATAAATTCATCCCTTGTCTATACACAAGGGATCCACTATGCAAAATCTTGTAATCTGGAGTGGGTCTCTCCTTTGTCATTAGTGAGTAAGCAAAGTTCTGCTTTATCACTTCAGAAAAATGTTCTAATGTCCACTCTTTGCTTTCCCCTTCAATTCCCGACACACATATATCTTCATGGCTCATGAATTCTTTTCCCCAAAAGAGCTGCTGATGAAATGGAGGCAAAGACTGCAGTAACCAGTCTTTCCTTTTTTTGTAATCATGCTGCTGTTTTATTCAACCAATACTTATTCAGACCTACAAGTGCCAAATGCTGGATCGGCAGTGGTTAAAATCAATGACAGGTCCTGCCCTCTAAGAATTCACCTTCTATTTGGAGAGATGAATGCATAAACCCTGCTCTCTCTCCCCGGACTCTCGGGCTCTCGCAGGAGGAGTGACACAGGCGTGTCCATCTGGAGCCTTCAAGGCTTTGCCTGGCATTGTATTGGTCAGAAACACTAATGGCAACTACCGTCCAGGCTCTCCGGGGCTGCTGAGTGTGCCAGGGAGCTCATGCCAGTCCCTACCCAGCCCTCGAACATACTCAGCAGCCATCCCTCCGTGTTCACATTCACAGACATGAGTGTCAACACTGCATGGGGCCTCCTGAGAACAGACAGACAGCCCCGAGTAACTCAGGCCCCACGGAGCTGGCGAGGCAGAGTCAGGAGTCAGTGCTTCTACGTTTCTGATGATCTGATAAAGTTCTTAGAGTTTAGTAGGAAAGCTGGGACTCCCTTCTCAAATGGACCTGAGCACAAATCCCAAATCAGTCACTAACTCCACCATACACTCTGTGACTGTGAGCAAAACACAGAGCCTGTGTTTCCTCACCTGTGAGATAGATACTTAGAAACAGAGTTGCAGGAAATAAAATGCCTGGATCCAATTAAGGGACTCTGTAAATGTTTATTTTGTCCTTGGTTATAAAACCATTGGGTTTATTTGGGATTAGGTACAGTTGCTTAAATTAGTTCTTGCCACGAAGCAAGTGACACTAACCACAGTAAAACATTCCCCTTTATTGACTGGACAGAGATTCACTGACAGACAATGAAAGCATATTTGGGGGATGATCCTTGCCAAGTGCGCTTTGATGTTTTTGTTATACGAGAGCAAAACCAGATGGAAGCGACGAGATGCCTAAGCTGGGTACAAAACTATGAGACAGAGGTATGGTTTCCACTCGCTTTTGCTCACTGAAATATTCTGCACCCTCCCCAAGTTCCAGAAGAATTGAGTGCTTCTCCTCAAATCCTAGAGTTCTCCCATCAACACCATAAAAGTCCTTTAGCAAAATCTGCCTTTGAGTTAAAAGTAGAAATGGGTCCTGAGCATCTGCTCTGGAGGAGGCCTCAGATAACACTCGTGCTTATCAGGTCTTGATCAGAGAGAATGCCAGAAACACATGGAAAGGTCTCACCCTTCTGACCTTCCCATCATAATATTTGGAAGCAAGAGACTGGGGGCACTTGAGAAGGGCCTGGAAGAGAGGTTAGTGGGCCTCAGTTCAGTTTCAAAGACATCTATCAAACCCATCCCTAATGCCAGACGTGCCGGGAGCCAGGTGGAATTAGGAACGTCACACAGACCGAAGGCACTCCGCCTCCGGAGCCAGAATTGTTCCAGAGCACCAGCATCTTTGTAAATTCACAGTCACACACTTGTTTGCACATTATGTTCTCATTATAGGTTACAAAACCAATCCAGCAAAATACAGGCATTCTTATTTTTTGTTGTTTAACATGCCTGAGCTCACGGTGCCCTAGACATTGGACAGAACTCCATGACAGTAGTTTAAAATTCGGTTTTGCATCGGATCTGAGACCTCAGGTGGCCAATTTAAAAATAGTCTAAGGAGTACATAAATCATGCTGTAAAGGACGGTGTCTGGTAGAAATTCAGAATATCTGAATCAAATCATGAAAAGCACCTAATTCAGTGCCTGGACCATTGTCATTCTCTTGATTCCAACCTAGTGTCATCAAGATTTGTATCAAATCAGTAAAACTGGTTGCTCCAAATAGGCCAGTGAGACCATGAAAATAATTAGGCAACAACAGATAAAATTATGGATCACTGGGCTAAAAGAGATTGTGGAAGTTCATCTAATTTCTCCTTAGAGCTAGCCTAAATCTGTCTACCTTATTTATAAGCCCAGTTTTCTTACCCCATCTAAGCATATTCAGGATGTATCAACTTTTGATTTTACTCTTAATGAGTGCCTAAAATCAGAATTCCACCTAGCAATTCTTTTTTTTTAAACAAGCTGCATGTACTAGCCAGGGAAAGATGTTTTTCCTCTAACTTCACAGCCAAACTTCAAACAGAAAGCATCCTTATTAAAAGACTGGCCAGATGCAGGTATATATCCCTGGGAGTTGTCCTGGTTTCTTTTTAAATTAGGCAATGAATATACTTCTTGACATGCACATACAAGATTTGTGGCAAAAACACCTTTCTTTCATGTAACTGATTTTCTTTTAATCCCAACCTTAATGTATATCATTCTTGATGCATCATCTCCAATGGGCTTTGAACTAGCAAATGCTAACTTTGAATAATGAAGAAAGAAATGACAGTTTATTTTATGTCTGGGTTCAGGATCCATGAGGTTCAGGGGCAATGAAGGTGTAACTGTTCACCTTTCACCTTGTCATCAGCAGGTAGAGTCCTAAAAGGAAGTGATTAGTAAGAGGTGGCAGTAAGTTAAAACCCAGAGGCCCAGTGTTCCTGGTGCATTTGCATTCCTTGGCTTGGAAGGCAGTGTTTAAAATAAAAAACCATCACCAAGACAGAAAAACTGCTATAGTTATATCACAGCACACTGAGTTGCAAACCTTTTAATGAAAGCCATAATTCTTTGGTTGTCTCCATCATACTATATTCTCATGCAAAACACTTTAATGCCTGGTGTAAATTACTTTAGACTTTCTTAGCATGTATTGCATTTTTTAATCATGGGTGTTCAGTTCTATTTTCCATTTGGAGTCCAGGAGAGCAATATCGAGATGAAGCCAGATGCGTTCGACACCTGCAGCCTCCTCTTCTCTGGTCCCCCTCTCTGCCCTGCCCCCTTTTTTCCTCCTTACCTTTCCACTACCCTCCCCACCTTCCCACAGCTACAGTTCCTGGTGCATCCTCAGTTAGAGGTGCATGTCCAGACAAGTGAACAATTGCAGCTTGTACCTGGACGGGATGTTAGGGAGGGATCATCAGAAATGCTCCAGTCCACCCTGCTCCAGCCCAATCTATAGGAGGGTGAGATGCAGGGCACCTGAGTGGCTTAGTCAGTTAAGCCTCTGCCTTTGGCTCAGTCATGATCCCAGGGTCCTGGGATCGAGTCCCACATTGGCTCCCTTCTCAGTGGGGAGCCTGCTTCTCCTTCTCCTACTCCCCCTGCTTGTGCTCTTTCTCTCTGTGTGTGTCTAATAAATGAAATCTAAAAAAGTAAGGCAAAAAGAAAGAGAAAAAGAAAGGTGAGGCATGCCCCACAGAGCCCTGGCCTCCTCACTGCAGTGTACGTTAGCATGGTCACAAAGAATCTCTCCATACTCATCTACCTTCTGAGAAAGACACTACTGAAGACGTTTTTATGGATTCATGTACTATGCCAGGATCCAGAGTAGGTGCCCAGAGGGTATGCACTGCCTGCCCGCGGCCACCATGCCGTCCATGTGGCCATCGCTCTAACACCAATTGGACTGAACCTTTCTTGACAAATGTCCCCAACTTCTACTTCTCCCGCAAAGGCAGAATTCATCATTCATCCACACTCCCCTAACCTTGCCCATCTGCCTTTATTCCAGCAAGGGACACAGGGGGCTAGAGTTGGTGCACAATGCCGTATTTGGCAATCTGTAAAGACATCTGGGGTGCACATTCATTCAGCTAAGAGTCACCGGGCATGGCATGGGGCTGGTATGTCATGGTAGGTGCTCAGTCAACGTTTGCTGAATAAATAAATGATACATCTTGTAGAGAGGGATGTCAGATTTATACACTGCTATTCAAATCAGGATATTTTCATTTCACAGCCTCCAAATTGTGTAATGAAAGTAGGAAATACTCTGTGGTGGTGACAGAATGCTGTATTCTGTAGTCTGGAAAATATGTAATAATAGTAAAGCATTGACTGTATTTATCCATTTTTAATTCAGGGGGTTGGCAACATGGCTGTATTTGAAATATTTTGGGGGGAGGAGAGTGAAAATTTAATATATCCTCTGCAGGATTCTCCCGTTTTCCCTGATGGAAAAAAAAATGCAGCTTTCACTTATTTATCTATAAGCTTTGAGAGGTTCTATTTTTTCAGCTGGTTCTTCCTATCTAGCTTCAGGGTCTAAATAGGGGGTTGGTCCAAGGTTAGCTAAAACACGGGATAAAATGAGTGTTTGCATCTGTCCCTGTGACTATTGATTCTGGAGCTATGCCAGGTCCCCAGGGATTGGAAAGATTCCCTATCTGAGGCTACTTGGCTACAAAAACCCTTCCTCCAGCCCTTGCCAACTAAAACACAGTAGGAGCAAATGTTGTGTGGCAACTGGGTATAAACACAACAGTTGGAATGCTTCAGAAAGAAGTTGAATTTCCTGGTTAAGTGTATTCAATGTTAAAACAACAATAGCAGTGTTAAAAACACATCTGGGGATTGTTAGAATGCCATACCCACTGATTCTCCTTATTACTCATTGGATATACTGGTGTCTCTGAGAAGTATTTCCTTAGGGATCATCTTAGAGGCTATTATCTACAGAGATTAGGTAAGGTGTAGAAATGGATTAAAGTAGGCTCCCAAAGAAGGCAAATGATATGTTGGTTAAACCAAAGCCTTACTTTGGGTGCCTGGGTGGCTCAGTTGGTTAAACCTCTGCCTTTGGCTCAAGTCATGATTCCCCGGGGTTCTGGGATGGAGCCCGGCATTGGGCTCCCTGCTCAGCAGGCAGTCTGCTTCTCTTTCCCCCTCTGTGTGCTCGTGCTCTCTTGCTCTCATGCTCTCTCAAATAAATAAAATCTTAAATAATATATTAACCCTCCCCCACCCAACACCTTACCTGTGAGAGTAGAACAGTGAAAGGGAGCAAAGAGGCATGGGTCCTACTCATGGCTATAGTTCTTACAAGCTCTGAGATCTCAGGTAAAGCCTGTCTCTGGACCTCCAGCTTCCTCATCTGTAAAGTGAGTAGGTCGCTTACAGAACCCTCTGACATTGCTTTCTAGCATTGAAGCTCAGTGAGCACTGCTGCTTTCTGAAATTGACCCAATGTCCCTAGCCCAGCATGCTTTGTGTCTGAATAGAGAGCAAGGGCCCTTCGTTTTTAAATTGAAGCTTTGGTGTTGGCATGAGAACAGAGAACTCATGAGTTTTTTACCCAAGGGCTACCTAGTGGGGAAGGGCCACTCTTACGGGCTGTACTGTGTCCTCTCAAGAAAGATATGTTGAAGTTCTAACCCACATTCTGAGGAATATCACCTTATTCGGAAATAGGGTCTTTGCAGATTTAAGCAAATTAAGATGAGATCATCCAGGGGCACACTACCCCAATATGACTGTTCTTATAAAATGGGGAAGTTGGATACAGATCTAGAAAGAAGATATATGAAGAGACCCTGGGAGAACACCGTGAATATAGAGGTGGAGATTATGCTGCCACAAGCCAGGAATGGCCACGGCTCCCAGAAGCTACAACAAGCAAGGAAAGCTGCTTCTCTGGTAGGTCTCTGAGGGGGCACAACCCTGCCAACACTTGAACCCCAGACTTCCAACCCCTAGAACTATGAGGCACTTCGTTGCAGCAGCCCGGGGAAACCAGTGCAGACCCTTTCACGTCTCCTGAGTCCATGTCCATCCGGCTTCTTCACGGGAGGGAATGGGTGTATTGCCCAGTGTATGTGCGATTTGACGTTTGCCAGATAAAACAGTGGGCAAGAGGCAAGCAGAGAAGGGGAAAAAGAGGAAAGAAGGAAAATGAAAGGATACCTTGTTAAGAACACAGAGAAGTCTGGGGTCAGGGCTGGTATTTCACTCATATGCTTGGAAACACCCTAATAGCTGAAGGATTTCTGTGTAAATAGCCATTGCCCTGAGCCCCCTGAGTGCCCCATTGCCAAGGCCGCTGCCTGTGCTACCTGGTTGCTCTGTCCCTTCCTGGAGGCCCTCCAGGATTCCCATGCCCTCACCCCCACCAGAATCCAGCCAATGAAGGGTTGACTCCTGGCTCTGCAGGGAGTCTCTGGATTCCACCCCAGGTCTCCTTCTGCCGTAGTCCCTTCTGATGGGTCAGTACTTGTTGCTAATAATATCATTTCCAGTTGAGAACCTTGTGCATTTGGATTTGGTACTGGACTTCCACAATGATGGAAAACATGCAGTGGAAGGAGGTGAAATCACAGGTTGCTGCAGGGAGTTGAGGAGAACTAGGTGTGCAAGAGAGCAGAGCAGCAGGATGGAAGACAGAGCCAGGAAGTGGGGTCTCTCTGCAGCTGTACTGTTGCGATAGTGCTTCCCCTAAAGCTGCCTCTGGCCTTCTGGTCATTTTTCTGGTAACCCATCACTGATGCAGGAGTAGGAGAGAGGGATGGAAAGAGGGCATGGAGGATTAAGGCAGGGATGGGCCAGTTGCTCACAGCTTGGACCTGATTTCCAACTTGTGCACTGGGCCAGAGCAGGTGTTGGGGCAAGTGATCACCTGGAGATGCTGAGTGTGGAGGCACAGGTGGGTTGACAAAACTCGGTTATAGGAAACCCTTATGTCAGTCAGTCTGGCGGGTAGTGGGGAGTAGATAGAGGCATCACTTGTAACAGCAGTCACCCTCTCTTCTCTGCATCTTCACCCCCCCCTTAATCTAATAAATAGGCATTATCACTAATTCTCATTTTGCAGGTCAGGAGTCTGAAATGCAGCAAGGAGTGGAGCCAAGATTCAAAGTCAAGTATATTTGCTTCCAATTCCTGCACTCTTAGCCACTAGTCCATCAGTCATCTGTAGAGAGTTTATCTGGCCATGTGTGATTCAGAAGCTACTCTGATCTAAGAGTGTATCACATGTGCCATCACCAATCCAAACCTCTAATCAAGTAAAATCCTTTGATCAAGTCCAATTGACTCATGTAGAGATAAAATCTTTTATACTTGGATGTGAATGATAATCTATTTGCAAACATGGGACAGGGTGAGCTTAGGGTCCTCCGACTCTGCCATCTTCCTAAGTTCCTCTCCTTGAGATAAAATCTTACAATAGTGACTATTAATTCCCACATTGTCAGAGACTTTTTCCAAGGGACCTCATTTAATATTTATTGAAAGGACATTGTGAGTTGAGCATAGGATGCACTATTGTCACACACTGGCATTTCTCAAGATTTCTGTCTTGAAAACAAAGCAGGAACTATTCTCCCCGGTCAAGAAGTGGTCTTGAGATGAGATGTTATTCTTATTCTACCCTATCTATATACCGATTGGATATAAAGGAGGATTTCCAGATACAATTCAGATTTATGGGTAACATAAATCTATTCTTAAATCAGATTTGCCCTTATTATCCAGCTGACTCTGGAGCACTCTTAACTCTTTATCTGTGTTTACTCCGTCAACCCCGTTTGGTAAACACCACCCAGGCAAGCTCTCAAACACACCGCCCTTTAGAAATCAATGTAAATGTAATTCTACCAACCTCAACTAAACTAATAAGATCTGAAAGGTCATATTGGTACCAGACATTCTATGAAAAATAGCTATGAATGCAGCTCAACAATTGATTCAACCAATGGCAATGAAAGTCTTAGGGAAAATGAGGTATTTCTTTTTCTCCTATACCATAGTACGTTCTAAAGCTCCTCAAATTTGGGATTGGTTCTCAGGCTCACTGTGTTATCACTACATGCATTATTAGAGCCTGCAGAAGGAAAAGACTATAAAAGTAGTAAAGCTCGATTTCGTTGTTGGGTCTGGAATGATCTCACTCTTGCCATAGAAAAACCTAAATCATCAATGTACATGTTTGATCTATACCCCTCAGACAAAACTGTATTACTCTCACAAGACTGCCGTGACAAATTTCTGCAAACTGGGAGGCTGAAAGCAAGAAAAATGTATTGTCTTACAGTCCTAGAGACCAGAAGTCCAAAATCAAGGTGTTGTTTGGATTGCTTCCTTCCAAGGGCTTTGAGACAGAATCTGCTCTCTGCCTCCCTCCCAGCATCTGGTAGCTCCAGACATTCCTTGCTTGGAGAGGCATCTTCAGAGCCTCCTGTTTCTGTCTTCACATGGCCATCTTCTTATAAGGACACAAGCCCCGTTGGACCAGGGGTCCAAATTTCTCTAGTATGACTTCACCTTAACTTATTGCACTTGCAGTGACCATATTTCCAAATAAGATCACATCCTGAGATGCAGGAGGTTAGGATTTCAAAATATCTTTTGGGGGGAGCACAGTTCAATCCATTACAATATCCAAATAGAAAATAAAGTTCATAGTCCTATAGCTATAGGTTACTAACCAGACAAAATATTTCCCGAAACAATAATACAAAAAATGGAAGTTTTAGCTACATGTAAATAATTTAACTTTATTATATTTTTACTTTTTAAATTATAAAATAGTAAATAATATTCTATAATTATAAAATATACAAAAAAGAATACGTATAATGTATGTATCCTGTAGAAAGGGTAATAAAATGAGTATCAATGTACCTGTCCATGTAAGAAACAGGGCATCATGAATAAAATTAAAGCCTCCATATGTCTCTACCTAATCTCATTCCACTTCTTTCTTGGTGAGCAAGACAGACTAGGTCCCTGGCCTCATGGAACTTAAATTTCCGTTGAGGGAGACAGATACAAAATAGACACAAAAATGAGAAAAGAAATATCAGGGAAGGAAAGTGCTACCCACAGCATTAAAATATGGTGATGTGCCAGCGAGTCACCGGATGGCTACTTTGGACTGGAAGCTCAGCTGAGGTTTCTTGGAGGTGGTGACCTTTAAGCTGTGACCTGGTTAAAAAGAAGGAGTCAGTCCTGTGGAGATAAGGAAGAAAAGCATCTAGGACAAGGCATGAGAAAGTACAAAGGCCATGTAAGGCAAGATAAGCTTGGCAAATAAAAGGCCAGGTAACTGGAGCTTCGTGAGGACCGGATAAACTCACAGTTGAGACTGTGCTATAAAAACCAGAATAAAGAATTTAGATTTTGTTGTGAGAGCAATGAGATACTATCAGAGGGTTTTAAGTGAGAACATAACATGATCTGATTTATGTTTCAGAAGCTCTCTGTGGTTGCTATGTGGCAGGGGCAGAGGAGAAGCCAGAAAAATCTCAGGACTAGGCTGATTGCGATGGAGGTGGATGAGGTACAGATTGGGGACATGCTCTAGAGATGGAGTCTACAGGGCTTACTGCACTGGATGTGGGGAATAAGGGAAAGAGAAAATGATGCCGGATGCAACTGAATGGATGGAGATGCATTTTAATGAGTGGGAATGATTTGGGGAGGAGTGAATGTGGGGATGTGTAAGTTACAAGTTTACCTTTATAGAGTTTAAAAAATGCCTCGAAGGCAATCTTGTGAAGATTTTACAAGGCAGTTTGCCATATGAGTCCTTGAATCTTGGTTAAAAACTAGATTTTTTCCTCATGAAACACAATCAACTCTACATTAGGCAAGACACAGTCTCTCTGGTCAGTTTCCTTAGCCATTTTCTTGTGGCCTTCTTTCCCTTTGCTTCCTGCTTATTAACAGTCATTCACCAAATGCTTTCTAGTACTTGTTATATGAATGAGCACAATGCTGGCATCTATCATACTGTAGTCATAAGTGGGTCTCCTTGAATATTTGTAGAATAATTGAATGAATGAATGAGTTAACTAATTAAGATACTGCTCAGGTTCTCTTGAAGCTTACGTTTTCAAGGGTTGAAATATCTAGGAAACAACACGTAGTTTAATAATTAAAATACAAAGTAAAGGGGTGCCTGGGTGGCTCAGTCAGTTAAACATCTGCCTTCAGCTTAGGTCAGGATCCCGGGGTCCTGGGATGGAGCCCTGAGTTGGGCTCCCTACTTGCAGGGAGATTACTTCTCCTTCTCCTCCCAGCTCGGGCTCTCTCTCGCTATCTCTGTCTCTCTCAAATAAGTAAGTAAGCAAATAAATAAATAAATAAATAAATAAATAAATAAATAAATAATAGGAATTTTTTTTTTTAGTTAAAAGTAACTGGTTGAACAGGAAGGTTACTAATAAAGGATTGTGGGGATTCAGAAGAAGATATGCAATTCAGAAAATGTGGTATATTCACATGATGGAATACCTTTCAGTAATGAGAATGAAGAAACTAAAACTATATGCAACAACATGAAGGACTTCCACAAACAGTGCTGAGCAAAATAAACCATACAAAAGAATACATCCTATATGATTTCATTTACAGAAAGCTCAAGGTAGACAAAACTAAGCTATCGTGTGAGAAATCTGAATAGTGATTGGTTACCCTGTGTAGGGGGTTGTGACTAGAAGGGAACATAAGGGGAGTCCTGGGATTCTGGTGACATTCTGTTTTGGGGGTTTGCTTGTATGTGTTCACTTCACCAAAATTCACCTATCCTTATACTCAGGATTTGTGTAGCTTTTGAAAGTGTCATATGTCAAAAACTATAAATTGATACAGATGCTGCTTCCAATACTGCCACAGTTTTATTCATGCTCGCAGAAGACACGATACTCTGGGGTCAGAGACAAAGGAATTGATGACTCTGAGCCAAGCAAGCAGCCTGCGCCGTGTGTTTGCTCTCATTACCCTTGCTCCCTCTCCTCACACTTGCACCGGGGAGGCTTAGATGGATGCTGTATATGCAATGCTTTGTGTCAACTGAGGAACCCCAGGCTTAGAAAACCCAGATCTTTTGTAATTTCGGGATACAAGCCGATCTGCCCCACCTCTGTGGAGGGAGACGGTATCTTTTTATACTAGACAGTACACAAACCTGCCCTCTGCTTGGGAGGGAGACACTATCTTCCCAGGCTTCTCTCTATATAATCATGCTTGAAAAGATAGTTGGGAACAAGGCATGCAGAAACTTGAGAGAACCCTGGAGGATTATCTCTGAACATGGTGTACTTCAATAACAAGAGCACGATTAGAATTATGTGGTATTTTAGGTAGGTCTTATTTGGGCATGATCAGATTAAGGGAAAATGACTTGGATGTAAGGAATAAGGAGTGGGTGAGTTTTAGTTGAGCACAGTGTTTTCCCTACCTGAAAGGTCTTCTAACATGGAAAGGTGAGGAAAATGAAACTCAAAGGACCAATTTGACTGCCTTTTTTTATTGCTCAGATAAAGGTTTGTAGAAGGGAAGAAAATCACGTTAAAGAATGAAACCAGACTTTAAAGAATCATCTGTGTATTTCATTTATTCTTTTCCCTACTCCCCCAACTATGCAAGAGTTTCGATTATTTAGAGTTGAGAGATTTCAAAAATATTTCCATCATAATATTTGCACAGTTCAGTGGGTTTTATTTTGAAAATAAAATAAGAAATACAGAAAATAATAAACTCAAATGCCTTTAAAAGTTTTTTATTTCCATAATTGAAAATTTTAAACCAAAATTATATTGGTCCCAATTAGCTTTACTTCGAAAGACAAATCTCTAAATTCCTCTTGTCTTATTTACAATAAATCTAGATGACCCAATAGCATTTAAGCAGAAATGTGATATACTTAATGCTTAACATTTTCTTAACATTTTCTCTCGGAAACATCCATTTTTATGCTACCTGGGTAAGAGTGCGGAAGTGAATATTAAAATCCCATAACCATATTTTGGTGCTGATGCTGCATTTTCACGTTTTATGATCTATCTTGAGCTGTTTGACTGAATGGCAGTCTGCTGTTTAATCAAGAGCCATGTGTTATTTTATATAAGTGTACTGTATTATAAAAGTGAATGTAAAATTAATTTCAGGATATATATGTTTAATTACATAGTGTCATGTTACATATGTGAATCAAATTGTGCATTGCCTCTTAATAGCTTGAAAAAGTTTGGAATTAATTTAAGCAGTGAAGCTTAAGATCTTTTTAAGGAGGCTTTTCTCAGATCATAACTCAATTCTCAAACTTGAATTCTTTGTGGTTTTTCCAATTTAGCCCCTTGGATGAGGAAGTAAAGGATATGACATTTATTGAATGCTTGTTTTGTACAAGGTGATGGGATATATGGTTTCTAGGTATCACTTTGTTTTAAAGCCTAAAAAAATTCCACGAGGTGACCATAATTATTCCCCATTTATACATGAACCAAAAAAATCAAGAAGCAACTACTTGAGGTCACATCATGAGTAAGTGGTGGGACTGAGATTTGCATACAAAGTTGTATGGCTCCGGGGCGCCTGGGTGGCTCAGTTGGCTAAGCGACTGCTTTCCGCTCAGGTCATGATCCCGGAGACCTAGGATCGAGCCCCACATCGGGCTGTCTGCTCAGCGGGAAGCCTGCTTCTCCCTCTCTCAGTCCCTCTGCTTGTGTTCCCTCTCTAGCTGTGTTTCACTCTGTCAAATAAATAAATAAAATCTTTAAAAAAAAAAAAAGTTGTATGGCTCCATGGTGAGATCATTTTTTTAGAATAGGACTTGCATAAGAGTAGGAGAAAAAGACTAGAAGGATGAACATATACCATTATGACAGCCATGGTGGGATTAAAGTTAATTTTTAATTCTTCATTTCATCATTCTGTATTGTCTGAGTTTCTGAAAATGTATACGTATATTTATTTATTTAAATATAATGTAGGACTTGAAATGACCTTGAGAAGTCAGGCAGTTGAAACTGTTAGCTATTAAGGGCTTGAAGGACTATATTCATATAGTGTTTCTTGACATGGGAAGTTTGAAGCAGGTCGGCTTCTGAATGCCCAAGTGCTGAATCTATGTCTGGGGACTGGATGATCATGGGGTGACAATGTGTTTCCCAGAGACCCCGAAGGTCAAGCGTGGTAGATAACCAATATAGGGTTCCACTATAAGCTGGAAAGTTTCTCATGTATGAACCTTGGATGGTTTGATTATTACTAGATCATGTAAGCAAGAATGACTCCCACCTACTTACCATTTCCACTTTAAGAAAAATCTCTTTAATAGCTATTGAGAATCATGGAATCATTTCACTCACTCTTCTAATAAAAGTACAAACTTATTGTTTATTTACGAACTAGCCCTTTACTTTCTATATATCCTTGTAACAGTATGGATCAAGACTCAGGTGATTCTCCACCACCACCACCCCTTACATGTGTCATTCCCTTTCATATTTCTGAAGTTAACTGTCTATATAAAGGTATTGGGATAGAAAGTCAGCTAGTTGGGTATAATAATGCTGGAGTGTGCCACCCAGATTCCTCCTTTTGGATCAAGATTCTAAAAGGTCAAGGTCATTCCTCCTCCAGCTTCCACAAGTGCAGAAGCAGGCAGCTCATGGTTGAGACCCTCCTTAGAAATTGCCCTTGACCAAAGGATGTCACCTTGCTCAAGCTTAGCTGCTTCCTCAGGGGTAGCCCACATCTAATGCCTAGACTATAAGTGGGCATAAAGCCCAGCATCCTTGCTCCAATTTGGGGGCATCTCTGAATGGCCATCACAACTCCAGACCTCCCTGTAAAATCATCTGAGATTCCCGTTACAACCTCATCACAGTGTAACTTGCCCTTCCACTCAATCCTCCTTCCCTCAACCCTTTATAGGCATCTCTTCTAAGAGTGCTCACCAGTGAGCCTTCCCCATGTGACCTTTGGTCTGAGTTTCTTTCCCCAGGAGCAGGATCTAAGACTCACCTACATTTCCTATGCCCTCCCTACCACCATTCTCCCCTAGGTGAGCTCTAGGAAGAGTACGATCCACTGTGAATATCATAATACCGGTACCAGGTAGATCCCTTCTTCCTAGAGAAACTGAGTAAGGTGTTAATCACACAGACTCACACAGCAAGTGTGCTCAGAAGGGGTCTCTATACCCTGCTTTCTACCCCCCGGGTTCAAGAGTTGTACTGCTGGTTAGCTTCCCACTGCATACTGTCTCTATAGGGTGATAATAAAGTGAGCCCTGGTGTCAAACCAAACTCCAAGATTGTCTGCCTTCCCAGACTTCGATTTTATTATATTTTTAAAACATAAATGTTGGGGCGCCTGGGTGGCTCAGTTGGTTAAGCGACTGCCTTTGGCTCAGGTCATGATCCCGGAGACCCGGGATTGAGCCCCACATCAGGCTGCCTGCTCGGCGGGAAGCCTGCTTCTCCCTCTCTCACTCCCCCCGCTTGTGTTCCCTCTCTAGCTCTGTTTCTCCCTGTCAAATAAATAAATAAAATCTTTAAACAAACAAACAAACAAACAAAAAAACATAAATGTTATTCCATGGAATAGAGACATTAATGTGCAGTGACAGATCAGAGCCGAGAATTTTCTATAGTAGCAGCCAACTGCAGTAGCAACGGTAAAACAAAGGCCTCTAGTCTGGGATGGAGCAAGGACACTACTTCCTAGGTGACCTTCTGGGATCGAATGCCTGTCTCCTGGGCTGGGCTTCACCATTAATCACATATAAGGAACCATGGTATTAGAATAGACCGGTCTTCTCTTGGTTTGGTGAGTGGGTGACTTGGCATCCTCTTTTGGATTTGCAAACATACCATGAAGGCCACAAAAGCCAGGGAAATTAGAGAGATAAGATGGCTTCAGAGGACATCACAAAGAAATGTGTTATCTCTATGGAACAACTCTTTTTATGAAAAATATACTAGAACGGATTGCAGCAGGACAACCTGGTCAATAAAGACTTCAGGATTTAATTGCTCACATAGTGGAACATTTTCTTTAACATCAAAGTGAGCTATTTTCTCCAGTTCTGCAATGATTGTTACACATTTTGTAGACTTCCACAGAACTTTCTCTAGATGGGATCTGCTAACTACAATCCACACTAAGGCAAACAATGAATTAACTCCAGGAGAAAAATCTTTAAAAATGATGGGTCTCTATCCTGCTAAACTTGTTTCTCTACTTCTCAGATATAATTTCCTCACTTCAGCATTCAAAGAGAATTTATAGTATGAAATGATTTCATTCAACTGGTAAATTAATTTAGTTTCATGGAGATAACCTTTGTAGAGAATTCCTCTGGTTAGGCAAGATCAAGTGTTGCTTGAAATCAGACTATAAAAATAATTTTTTTATGATCTAAATAGTCAACCAGTAACCCTTGCTGTTAGCATTGTTTTGTCAAAATTGAAACAAAGCTATAAACTTTTCAGGTTGCCCTCTTGCTTTGACTACTAGGAAACCCAGAACCAAATTTAATGTTTGATGTCAATAACAATTCTTAGCTTATTTTTTTTAAAACAATCCCTCTTCTTTTCCTGCCCCAACTTCATTCTATCTCCCCAATACATGATAACACAATTTTTATAAAATGATTTTGAAAGTTTACCCTGGTAAAAAACAGAAGACCAAGAAACATTCTTGAAATTATAACTATTTCTGGCTTGTTGGCCCAATATTTTAAAGCTGATAGAGGTGAGGCAGGTAAATCATAAGCAATTAAAAAGTGGGCAACATGGAGAAGATATCCAAGTTCAACATCTTTCCAAAGAACAAGAATTTGATATGACTGACTGAGTATGGATTATATACCCACCACGGGAGGGAAAGTAGTTTCTTCAATATGGAAATCATTTTCCAAAACTGAAGAGGTCTGCGTCTCAAATAGTTCCATCCAACAAATTGTGCCTTAAATTCTCTTTGAACCGCTGAGCCTAAATCAGATTTAATTATAAAAGGTTTCATTTTATATAACCGATATTAAAAGCTCCTATTGAGTCTTCAAAATGATTTGCTGCAATGCATGTGTTTTTGGTGTGAGTCCAACTTCTCAACTTGTCTAAGTTTCAGTGATAAAAGTTCATATTAACTTAGATAACAGGCCAGCACTGAACGTTCTCAGGCTAGTTATCATTGTTTCCATGTCTTCAGCATATTCAGATAAGATGAACTGAATCTTTATAAAAACTGACATTAATTGGCATGATTCCTTATATCGATATCTCAATCAATTTTAAAATATCTTTCCATACTCTGTGTGTGTTGGACTCTGAGATAATGGAGTGTATATGTCTAGATAGCATGGACTCTGGTGTAATAAAAATATAACCCTAGAGGCCTAGTTACTTAGCACAATAAAGGCTTATTTCTTATTCATGCTAAGTCCCAATGTGATGCTAGCTACCTTTTCAGCTTCGCTCTTCTCCTTGCTAGGACATAGAGATGCAAATTATTAGTACCTGAGAGCTTCATTACCTCAGTGCATATTCTTCTTCTTCTTTTTTTTTCATACTCTTCTTTGTATCATGGCAGGAGAAAAGAGAGTCAGAAAATTGCACATTGACTCTTGAGTGCTTCAACCCAGGAGTGACTCTTATTCATGGCCCATTGGGCACGTGGGAGCATGGATATTCAGTGAACAGCACATGCCCTGATTCAGAAACTGTAGAGCATCCCGACGGAGTGTGCAAACTTTTCTTGCATCTGTTTCTGTGAAAATGTAGGTTCTATCAATGTCACTGTTTTTTTTTTTTTTTTTTTTTAATATTTTATGTATGTGACACAGAGAAACACAGCCAGAGAGGGAACACAAGCAGGGGGAATGAGAGAGGGAGAAGCAGGCTTCCCGCAGAGCAGGGAGCCCAATGTGGGACTCGATCCCAGGTCTCCGGGATCATGACCTGAGCTGAAGGCAGTCACTTAACCAACTGAGCCACCCAGGTGCCCCAATGTCACTGTTTTTAAATAAGGTCTTGTGTATGGGACATATCTGAATGAATACATAACATCCATGCTTATAATTACACACATAAAAACAGACTATAACTCTGTTTCATCAAATAATTCTATCTTTGTTTTTATAAGTGATTCTTGTGTGGATATTAAGATATTTTTTGACAAATGCATTGTTTTATTGTTTGAATGATAAGGGTCAAAGAATTACCCCCATGTAGGCAGGAAGTGGGGTTTCACTGAAAATAAGAGGCTATTCACAGTGCCAGACACCAGAATCCTAACAATCTTCTAAAAAAAAAAAAAAAAAAACCAAATCTCTTTTCTCCGAAGGGAAACCAGAATGGAGAGGCATTGCTTAGAAAGGCAATAAAGTAATAATGCTCTTCTCAAAGTTGGTTAAGACTATCAGGAGACCATCTGCTGTGTGTCGGGAGGAAGCATGAAATAAGCAGACTGAAGGCTGAGGTGTAAAGTTCCTAGGCAAGGGACTATTAGTGCATACTGACCTTTTAGAATAAGAACAGAAGTGTTAGTGGGAAGATTGGCTTAGGCCTTGGAACCTTGCTCACTACCTCTGCACTTGGAGAAGTCAGTCTCAGAATTCGTAGGGGAACAAAGGGTGGAGAGCTACACTTAGAGACAAAGTCAGGGTTCAAGTTGTTGAGCACGGCTGCACTGTTTGACAGCCCAGGGAGGTGAGGGAAGGAACGATGAGGCTGGGGAAAGGGACAGTGGCTGAATCACAGAGTCACTTCCAGAGTCAATGTAGAGTCACTATGGGACTCATTATCATGACAACATGTGATAAATTTTCATCTATGAAACATCAACTGGAAGGCTGCTGCAGTCTAGAGGCAATGATTTGGGAGATTATGGTGGTGATGAGGATAGAGCTCCAATATTTGGCATGGGCTCTGCAGGACTTGCTATTGATAGTGGGGTGGGAGAGTCATAGGGAATCATGATGACTTCCAGCTTGCAGACCTAGGAGGCTGGGTAATGATGAGCTCATATCCATTGAGAGAGAGCAGAAGCCA
The DNA here is from genome assembly GCA_004023965.1 of Spilogale gracilis. Classification (NCBI taxonomy): domain Eukaryota; kingdom Metazoa; phylum Chordata; class Mammalia; order Carnivora; family Mephitidae; genus Spilogale; species Spilogale gracilis. Next base: position 61,111 of record PITA01002955.1, read on the forward strand.
GCTAAGTGTGGAGAAGGTAATGGGATGGGTCTGCATGTGGTGAATTGGAACTATTTGTGGCACAGAACAGATACTCAATACCTATTCTTTGAATATGTGAATTCCTTACTCCTTCAGAAAGAAAAGGAATGATTATTTCCCAATATCTGGACTCCACCCAGAAAGAGTGCTGAGATCCTTTGATTAAAGTCATGTATCTATTAGAAATTAAGATAATAAAGATTCAATTTTTATTCAAGTTGTCCTCCACTAAGAGTTGGAGGCTGTCCTTATTACGCAGACATTGATGCAGTGTTCTGCCCATTGGGTTGGGCCACCTGGTTCCGACTGCTTCGATCATAGCTGAGTTCCCCAGATCGTCTAATCTCTGTGCCTCTACCAGCATGAACAAGCTGGCGTGAACGCCTACAATACTAGCCCATGGAGCTGGTCTCTTACCTGCCCTCAGCCAGCTTCTTGTCTGTCCCACCCAAGACCTTGAAGCCCTGACACTCATCTGACTGGCTTCCCAACAGCCATGATGCAGACACTGACTCTGGTTGTTCACAGGCAATCACTCTGTGGTTGCAGATCTCTAACTAAAGTAAGGTTCATCAACCACATTAAGACTATCAAAATACATTATTGTTGTCCTCCCCCAAATTTCAACGAGACACCTTATTCCTGCTTGATACACAAAAAGTACTGCATCAATGAATGGGAGATGAATACATGAAATGGGAGGCCGTTAAAAAATTAACTTCTTACAGCTCTATTGATATACCTCGTGCTCACACACCGGGTGATTTCTCAATAGCCCCCAAGCCAAGAATATATACCCCTTATCACAGATTTGGTGGTGAAGACGATTTTCAGTAAGAACTAACTGGAAATTGCCAAACTCATCATATTCAGAGCCTGAGGTCCACATGCACATGTCAGGAGAGGAGCAGGCAGGTCAACAGCCTGACACAACTTCCCCAAAGTATGGTAAAGCATCTTTTTTTAGCAGCCAAAAAAAAAAAAAAAAGGAATAACACATTTTTAACTGGAACGATTCAGATTTACTTTTAATTTAATTCAGCTGCCCAGGAGCCATAATTAGATTTGCATCATGATGTATCTGCAATACTATCTATTTTCATAAATGCAAACTTTCCTGAACATGTTTCTGATGGATCCTGACATTTTAAAATATGTCCTATTGTCCTTTTCTGTGCAGTAGACCAAGCATAGAGTGTTCACTCCTATATCATTGTCACTATACTATCAGACCAGATGGCTATTTCATCACAGAATCAAGAATTAGGGATAATTGATGCTATTCCTTGCTCTAGAATGTGAAAAGAGAAGGCATTTGCTGCATAGGTGCCCATGAAACGCAGCTCGAGCCAGCCATAGCCGCCTTGTCAGAAGGCAGTTGGCGCTGTGGACGCACTGCCTTCAAGAATGAAATTCCATGCCATGGAGCCCGAAGCTCTCTGGTCACAGAGAAAATGGCTACAGTGCATGAGCTGATGCTCCATCGGGTAACCAAGCGAAGCCTAGAGTGCCTCTTTTTTGTTAAGGAAAACCAGTTGAAAAAAGCTGTTCTAAAATGGGAAGATTATATCTGAATCTTCTATTGTTTCATATTCAAGGATTTCTCCCCCTTCACGGGGCGGGGGGCGGGGGGATACATGTGTTGGCTTAATATTCAGAGCAGTTGTTTTTGTGTCTGTGACCATTAAATGTTAGAAACGGAAGAGCTGTTTATCCTCAGCCTGCTGAAGAGAACAGTGGAAATTTCTTTTTATCGGTCTATAAATAAGCAGAGTCTGAACATACCCTTCACTGGGAGAAGAGCCACGGTAATTCATCACACATACCAACAGGCTCATTGGGGTTCCTTTTTTGATGTTGCCATAAGCATGCAGATGGAGACATAGACAAAAGACTGTCCTCTCAAACCAGCAAACATATTTAACCTGAGGACCATCCTAATATTCCCTAGGTAAAAGGAAAATGCCTACAAAATCAAACATTTCTGGTTAACAGGTGTTACTGTTCGGGAAAACCTAGGTGAATTGGTGAAGTATCATTTACCACAAGCTTGGGAGTGACAAATCCAATGGCTCTTGGTTCCTTTGTTGTATGATCACACAGTATTGGCAAAGAAATGTAGGGCTTTGGGATTTTGTCTACATCGTACCAGAATCAACTGGCTGATTCAGTTACAAAAAGATTCCCCCGAATATCCGTTAAGATGCCTATTTGAATTATATAGAACAAAAATCTGGCTGTATTCATTTTTGTCTATGTCAGTTACTTGCGGTTGGGAACATGAAGAAGAGCTACTGAAAATGTCTCAATTATACGGGTAATATAATACATCCCTTTTATGTGAATCTGTTCAATTTGTTCGTGTGTATTAACTTTTTCAGATTAGACATCCTGCAAAAACATACAGCTACACTAGGGGAATTTAGTTGTGCAGGCAAAATGAAAAGGCGATCAGTGTAAAATGTGAGAGCAGAGCACACAGAAAGCTTAACAAATTAGAAAGAACAATAGACAGCTAGCAAGAATCATGTCCCCCCTTCCATGGAAGGAACTCTATGTGCCTGTTCTCTGTACATGATTTGAGGCTTATACTCGTATTAATGATGATACCGCTTCCATCAATAGCTTAGATTATTACCAGTGTCTGGGAGAAATTTTATTGGCTGCTGCAGTTCATTGAGAATTAATTGATATGACACACTTAACTCTACATGAACTTGGAAAAAAGTCTATGGAGTGAGTGATTTAACTCATTTTATGGTAATTATAAATTATGCCAGGAAACACAGTTAGGGGTGGACTTGTATCCGGCTCCGGGACTACATATGTGAGCGGTTTGTACTGCCCACATTCTGGATACCTTGACTTTGATGGACGGACCACCCCCTCAGTCGAGGCATCCATCGGGCACCCTCTCGGGCGTTTGCCCCGTGGCACCTTCTTTTTCTTTTTTTTTAAATTTAATAATTTATTTTATTTTGTTTTTGCAGTGTTCCAAGATTCACTGTTTATGCACCACACCCAGTGCTCCATGCAATATGTGCCCTCCTTAATACCCACCCCCAGGCTCCTTCTTAACCAAATCAGGAGGCAACAATCGACATTCTGAAAGACAACCTCCAAACTGGATAATTAAAAAATTTTCCCTCACACTCTGTATATTTTAAATAACCTCCTAAGTGTTTCATAAAATTGCAAAGGAAAAGGGAAGGGAGAGCAGCTGCCAAATCTAACAGAAAATGAAAGATGACTTTAGAAAGAGAATGTAAGAATGACTGGCTGCATGTGAAGAATTCCTTTATTTTCATTTCCTGCTCAGTACTGCTGATGAGCAGATTCCGACCATTCTGCCTCTCGGGGAGCCCGCGCCACTGCGGTTATTAAAAGAAGCCCATCGGAACACGGTCGTTGTTATGCAGGGGCAGTAACTCACATAACAGGGATGGCATTTCTTTCCACTCGTGCTGCTCCGCTGGTTCTAATAGCAACCTGGAGCTCAATTTCCTCCTCAAGAACATTGCATTTCATGTGGAATGTCAATTATTAAAATGCAGTGTCCCGTGTCTTACTTCTCACTAGATGAATTCATTTGCAAAACTTGCTAATTTATGCAAATGATTCTTAACCTGTAACTGCCTGGAATCTATTTTACCCTTTCTGGCTTTTGGCAGCTGAAGTCTAGATGCAGGAGGGAAGTCCATGAATGCAGAATCTGTCAGTTCTGTCATCGTTGTATCGGTTATTGAGTTGTTAAAAAAAAAAAAAAAAAAAAAACCACCACCAGATACGAATATGTTATAAAATAGAAGCCAGACGGCAGCTGGAGCTAAAAAAAAATCTGGAGATTAAATTAAAGATAAACCAGAATGAGAGGATCTTGTACCTGCATATCCTGACAACCTGAGTGATGTTAGAAGCTAATGACCTCTTTTCTGGGAGAAACTAACTGGTTAATAACCCAAGGAAGGTCTATCAACTACCGGCGAAGACAGATACAGATAACAGTCCCATAGCAAATCTCTTCCCAAGAATGAAAACCAAACTGGCCTGGATTCTGGTAAATATAAAGCACAAAAAGGAACTGTATGCAATTTTTAATTTTTGGTCATGGCTGCATGTAAGACGAGGGAGGGAAAAAAGGGGTGTTTTTCAAGACAAGGGTGGCTGGGTAGGTGTGTGTTCAAATATAGGGGGGTACAAGAGGGCTGGCCCAATATTTCTGGGTCTGAATGCGTGCTCCCAAAGGTATACCATACATCGGATCCTGAGGGGTTCCTCCAAATGACTTGGGCTATATGTTCTTAACATCAACGGCATCATATTTTAATCAGCTCTTCTGAGAAGACCCGGCAATGTTCCCCTACTGGCCCTGACTGTTACACAGATCTTTTGAAGAAGAGGGTCATTTATAAAAGAGCTTTCTGCAAACCTCAGGGCTGCTTTTCCTTTCCTTTCCGTTTTTTTTTTTTTGAGGTCGGGGAAGGATTCTGATTCTGGGCCTGGCTTCTGAATCCACAGGAAATGGATACATCACATCGTTTTTATTCAGTGTTCTTCATTCTGGCAAGTTTCCAATGGCCACTGAGCAGTGAACAACCTGGGTTGGATGAGGCAGGGAGATCGACTAGGGAAGCAGCTGGTCAAAGTGTGTGTGTGTGTGTGTGTGTGTGTGTGTGTGTGTGTGTGTGTGTGACAGAGAGATGCACAGCTGAGCACTAGTCCCAACACCCACGTTAAGACGCTGCTGTTGAATGCATGCACAAGTGGCGCCCCTAGACTGGCACATCACCCAGACCACCCTCCACTGTCCTCTTTGTTTCTCCTGCTTGCCCTCCTTGTGAGTTCTCTGAATCTGTGCTACCTCCACATGGTCACACACTGCCCTTGTAACCTGCTCTTCTGACTCTTGCGTTGCATTTTCCTTTTCCAGGTGTAGCAATATTTGCCAAATAGGTAGGGGGTTATTTGTTGTAAATATTGGAATGGATTCCTTCAGCTCCACAGTAGGTTTCAATTAAAGAGAAAAAAAAAAAAAAGAATCTGCCCTTGGTAAAATGGACAGTCAACGCTCCAAGAGACGTGCCCAAACTCCAGAAGAATAATGCGAGAGTATGTATTTAATCACTCACTTTGCTCCCTTTTCTTTCAGAACCATGTCTCTTTAAATTTGTTGAAGAAGATATTCCTTCTGGCCCATAGGATGTCAAAATGACTTGATGATTTATTTATGCAGCACTTGGCAGCCCATAGTCCAGATTGTGGCTGAGGCTGAATCTTATGAACCTTCCCCTGGTGAGTATATTTTTTAAATTATATGAAAATATATTTTTTGAAGACCTCAATCATGTTTGGCCCAGCCTCCGGCCCTGAGAAAAACAGTGATGCGAGTAAGGAATTAATATTACTAAGGACGTAGCTAGTGAAATTCTTATTGTGAGAGATGAGAAAAGTGTTAAGTTTCTCTCTGGGGAAGGAAAACATGGTATTTAGACCTAAATGCTTTAGTGATAGCAAATGTGACCTTCTGTATTTATAGCAATTCTCTGGTCATTCAACAATTTGTTGGATTTCTCCTAGGTTCCAGGAAGGACTGTAAGCCCAGGAGACTGTGCTAAAGAAGACATGCCCTGCTCCTTCTCTTCCAGAAGACACACATCAGAGGAGAGAGATGGGTGATATACATGTAAATAAATGCCACTGGCAAACAGAAGGGTTTCAAATACACCAATGAAATTCCCATATAATAAAGAGGGGTACTGTGTTGAGACTTACCTGCGGTGCAAGGAGTTTCACGTTCACCTCAGAGGATGAATTCTCTAATGCTGAGTCGGAAAATAGAGCATCTGACAGAGCAATTTCCTGGACCGTTTCACCACTGCAATTCTTGGTCTGAAGAAAAAGATATTGTCAAACTCAAAGGAAAGAATTTAGACCAAGAGCAGGGTATTGAAAAGACCAAGGTGATCAGACAGGATCATTCTAGAAGTGCCTCTGTGGTTTGGCACCATGGATTCAAACTTTATGTGAGGAGTGATTAAGTGTTGTGAGGAGGCCCAAGTTTACAAGGTCTGAAATAAGGCTGGCGGGGCAGGGTTGTAATCAATGGGTAATAAAAAGTGGTACAGCAAGAATAAGAACTTAAAATCCCAGCCAGTCTTTATTGAGCATTATTAAGAGTAATACCTCATACTTGCATACCACTTTATGGTTTTTTAGAGTGCAAGTCACACTTTTTATGTCTTTTGATTCCCACGACAATCCCGTAAGGTGTTACAATCTTCACATAAGTGGAAGAAACTAAGTCACAGAAAAGTCAAAAGTCAACTTAAAAAATGGTGACACCGCTCTCTCTCCCATGGCTGGCCACTTCACTCATAAGTGCTAATAGTTATAATTTTAAAGGAAACATTCTTTGCAATTACATTACACACTGCCGTTGTAGCTAGTTGAGAATGAAAACTGGTAAAGTCCATTATTTTGTTCCTAGTTTTATTCATCTTTACATGGATTTTTTAAGCTGAAATTAATGTCTTCAAAGGGCAAACACAACCTCTTAAATAAGCAAATGGGCAGGGAAATGCTCAAGGTGGTCCTATCCACCAAACAAGCCATTTGAAGCCATAGTTTGCTATGGAGTCAAGTAGACCAGATGTCAGGTTCAAAGACTTCGTGTCTTTTGTTGCTGACACAGTTGAGATAGATTTCACTTCGCTTAAATTAATACTGGAAAGTGAAGGTTAGAGGGAAGCCTAGGATTCTATCTAAGTCTAGGCCAGAAGATACCAAGGGCCTTGTTGTTACTCTTAAGAACCATAGCCAAGAACAACCACAAAAGCTGAGACTCACATGTGAACAATTACAACCTAGACCTTTGCTTAAGAACTGCTGGCCAAAGAGTGAAAACTTAATAATTAAATTCAACTGACTGAAATCATATTAATATCTCTTTTTAGTAAACAAAGATCTTTTCTCAAACATAAAGTTTCAGGGAATTTATCACTTGCAAAGGAATAGATATAATTATTACCATGTAACATTAATTGAGTGTCAAAAGCATTTTAACTAATTTATTGGGTACTAAAAATCACAAGGATATTGTATAGAAGGTGAAATTAGACACTTTCCTACCTATTGAATGCCCAGACATAACTCAACAGAGAGACACAACTCAACACTCTTAAGCAGTAAATCTATCACTAGTAAACTTACTAGTGATCATCCTTTAAAAAATTAGTTTTTATTTTCTAACTTCTCCCCAGTTTATTCCTCAGTGGTCAGGCTTGTTAAATAAGATTGCATTAAGAGAGAATTATGTGTGTCTCAGTGTGCATTGCATTGAAGGCACTCAAGCATAAATTTGAGTTAGGATTATTATAATTTTGTTGTCAGAAAGTATTAAAGAAGAGACGTCTTGATCTAACAGGTGTCTCTTTCTAATTGTCTTGTACACAACTTCATGCTATATTGAGCTGATGGTTAGGGAAAACTTGGGTATGGTCAGACCTTATATTCTTGAAAGAATATGTGAAAGAATCTTCCTGCTGTATTTCAGTCAGGACTCATGGCTCCGAAGCAATCTTGGCTAGGCAGATTTGTCTACAGGAGAGTTCCTCAACTGGTTGAACGTCTGGATCTCCTTGGACTTTATAAAAGGTGTTCTCATACAGGGCCAGTACCCTTTGGTTCTTTATCTACACTTTGAACACTATACTGAATCAGTCTCATTCCTCTTCTACATAATGGCGGGCTTCTTTGGTTATCAGAGATGTTTCTATGTCAAACCTCCTGTTGGGCTGGGAGTCTGAAGCAGGTGGTATCATAGTGTTGACAGAAAGGTCTAGCTTGGGAATCAGGTAGAAATGGATCTGAATCTCAGCCTTAATACATTCTGTGTGGATTTGGGCAGATATTTTATTTACGAAAGAAAATGAAATTTTATTTCTATCATTATTCTTTGAGCTTCAGTTTCCTCATTTGGAAAATGGGAAATGATCGTACCCACTCGATAGGATGTTGTGAGGATTCAATAAGAAAAGAGCCCAGCATGAAGTCATACCTAGCAAGTGCTCAAAACTGCAAGCTCCCTCGCCTCTCAACCCTCAAGGATCTTGCCTTTTAGATAAATATACCTTGATTTCATACATCAGTTCAGGTCAAAGACACACAAAGTAGATTTTTGCTGCATATTTCATCTGAAACTTCCGAGTGCTCAGCTGGTTTAGCCGTGTCTTCTAATGTCATCCTTGGATTTCTTGCTCTACAACCACTATGGAAATGGAAATGCTTAGAAGAGAATTAACTTTCCTCAAGCAGGGTTTAACTTGAACGCACTTACCTTATCATACAGCCTGTGGCACCGTAGGAGAAGGAAGCACCGTGTACTACCCTCTAAGGTCCATTTTGCAGGTAGGACTGAAGATATCTGTCATGCCAAAGTCATAGGTCAAAAACTTGGGGAAAAAAAAAATTGAACCAATCCTTGCTGAGTTCTGTGGCTAATACCCAGGAAGATAATCACATCAATTTAATTAATTCATTATTTTCCCATCAAAGACAACCTTGTCACTTTCATAGAGACAGAGATTTGGCCCCTTTTAATTAACATGGCTTCCTGGAGGCAAGATTCTGGATAGACTGTGCTTCTTACAGCAAAGTCTATTTTCCTAACAGCTATCGAGACAGCATCAGTGCTGTAACTCCAAGAGTTATACAACGGAACAGGGGGGAGTTATAGGTAATCCCTTCTTCTGAACTAGCTCAAAATAAAAAATTAAATGGGCCTTGAGCGTTTGTGAATTGCAGTGTTTCATTGGGGCCATGGAACACTAAGTGAGGCTCAGAAACAGGGTGTTAATTCAGGCCTAATCATTTAATTCCACTCTGTTATGTGCCGTATTTATCGCCCTCCTGGATCTGTTTTCTATGGCCTGATAAAGAGACAGTGATGCTCTGAAGCTCAATCAGGGACCATTTTATTTATATCGTTAGTTAATCCAATAAAAGCACTGGCTTCAGATTCCTGCTGTTATTTTCTGTTTTGTAGTCCTGCCGTTAACCAAGAAAATGCCATGGGGATTGTATCTCCTGGGCCGTCATTGTTTGCAGTAGAAGGGGGGCCTTGCAAGGACAGGGGATGGTCAGGACCAGGCTGACTGCAGACGAGCCAAGTTCGATCTGACCAGATGCAAACTGGACGGGAAGTCAGCTCAGGGTTAAGCAGCAAATGAGAACCTTCCTTTAAGTGTGTTGCCATTGTGAAAACTTGGTCGGCATTTTTCTTTTTTTTCTTTTTTTAAAGATTTTATTTATTTGACAGAGAGAAACACAGCCAGAGGGGCAACACAAGCAGGGGGAGTGAGAGAGGGAGAAGTAGGCTTCCTGCCGAGCAGGGAGCCGGATGTGGGGCTCAATCCTGGGTCTCCGGGATCATGACCTGAGCTGAAGGCAGTTGCTTAACCAACTGAGCCACCCAGGCGCCCCACTGGTTGGCATTTTTCAAGGTGAACTTAGACCCTTTTAAGCGGTGCTTCTGTTCATGAACCAGAGAGGCCTTCAAAAATTTTTTTAAATCAAAAGCTTGTTGCAACTCTCTCCGAAGTGAAAATAGGTCGAATTTCACACAAAAGGAAATAGAATGGAGCTCTAGAGTTGTTTGTATATGTTGCACAGAGCACAAGTGATAAAAAAACAAAAGCTGTAATAGGATCACACTTCAGATCATCTTTTTAATAAAATAGTTTTAACTGCATAGCTTAATTGATTAATTGGTTGTTTTCCTAAGTCCATAAAGGGTTATAAAGGGGCCCAGAATGAGAAAATGATGGTGAGAAACAGATTTATAGAGGTCGCCTGAATTAATGATATGGCAATCAGAAGATAACACAGATGCATGAACGTAACATACTGTGTAATTATCAGTGTTTCCAATGGAGTTCATGTGTAGTTACCCATGTAATAACAGACATTATTTCATAGTAGGTATGCAATTAGCTCATGTCATTGATGTGTAGTGCACAAACGAAGCAAATCATTATTGTTGTTTCAACACCAAAAGATGAGGACATTTTGAGGACCCTTGGCCTTTTTTATCAGACAGATCATCTTTTCAAGTTTGTCTAACATATAAATGCAGCAAGTAAATTTGAAAAATATTAACAGTCTGAGGCTTCCGTACCTATGCGGATACTTAGATGTTTGGAGCAAGTACCACTAAAGTTCGTTTTGAGGAATCTGATTGAAATTGGATGAACAAATTTGGAAGTGTAACCATCAGTAACCAAAAGTTACCACACTCTCACTGAGAGATAAGGAATGAATATTTATTCATTTTGTCCACAAAGATTTGTTGACTACTACCTATGGGAGATAGAAAGCTAAAGATTTAGGTCATGCCTCCGGGCATTGGGGGGAGCTGAGAATCCCAGAGATATTGCCAATTACAATATGGCAGAGGTGCCAGAAATGTCCATAACTCAAAGAGCCATCTGAATAAATTACACGATCTGTCTAATTCTCCTAAATACAGAGAGATAGATCCTTGAATTGTAGAACGTCATCATTAGAATATTTGCTAATTCTGGGGGCGCCTGGGTGGCTCAGTTGGTTAAGCGACTACCTTCGGCTCAGGTCATGATTCCAGAGACCCGGGATCGAGTCCCACATCGGGCTCCCTGCCAGGCGGGAAACCTGCTTCTCCCTCTCTCTCTACCCCTGCTTGTGTTCCCTCTCTGGCTGTGTTTCTCTCTGTCAAATAAATAAAATCTTTAAAAAAAAAAAGAATATTTGCTAATTCTGATCTGCTCCACTTAATATAGTGTTCTTTAGCACTGCGGGTATGGGGCAGAGAAGGCAGGAGGACAGTGCTCTCTATAGAGACATCTGAAAAACAGGAACAACACTTAGTACTTTGGAATTTATTAATTATCTCCTTACACATTATCACATTTGATGCTCAAATCCAATCTGTAGAACAGGTAGGCTCTATTTTACAGATATGGTAGCTGGGTCTCAAAGGGCTCACGTGGCTGGCCCAAGGTCACTTCCTTTTTTGTTGTCGTTATTGTTGATTTGACAGAGAGAAACACAGCTAGAGAGGGAACACAAGCAGGGGGAGTGAGAGAGGGAGAAGCAGGCTTCCCACAGAGCAGGGAGCCTCATGGGGGACTCGATCCCAGGTCTCCAGGGTCATGACCTCTGCCAAAGGCAGACACTTAACAGCTGAGCCACCCAGGCGCCCCACTCCCCACCCCCACTCCCACCCCGCCCACCCCAGGTCACTCCTTGAGAAAATGGCAGCATTGGGTCTTGTCACACTTAATCCAGTAAAATTTCACTACATAAAGACTGAGAGAAGCTATCTAAAGGAATAACAAATGGCCTTACTCCCTGCTACTTTCAACTTTTTATCATTTTGTGACAAGTGTCAAATTGTGGCTTCTAGAGAGGAAAGGAGCTAAGATAAAGATGTCTGTCAAAGATGATGTGGGGAGTATGTGGGAGGAGTTCTGGAGAGAATGGCAGGCTGACGAGATGGTGCGGGGGGAGGAAGTGTGGCGGACGGAAGGTGCAGTAACCAGGGTCCGAGAAAATGCCAGGCACAGAGGGAAGCATAAGGAAGCAATGGGAAATAAGCACGGAATGGTAGACAGCACCCGAATGGTGGAGGCCTTGAATGCAAGCTGGGGAGTTGTCTGGAAGAAAGTGAAGACCCACCGAGAGGTTCTGAGTAAGAGAATGATGTCATAGAAATGACTTTTGTGAGGATCAGCCTAGTAGTGCACAAGAAAAAGTAGCTATTGTTGGCAAAGACACAGTTATGAGACCACAGCATTTGTCCAAACATGAGGGAGAAACTAATACTTCTCAAGAGAATATACAACCACAAGGCTTTAATAATTCTCTGGTGAATTAGAAAAATGATTTTCAAATGTTCCAAAGCATTTAAATAAATCAGTCACAGCTGTTCCCCCTTCTTGAGAAATAGTTCCAAATTAAACGTGGCTTTCAGCAGACATGCAAAGCAAAATTAGGCAATAATCTAAAATCCAGGGTAGTGCCCTATACTTAATAGGTGCTCGATAAATTTTTCTTATAATTTTGATGAAAATATTATCCAACTCAATCAAGAAAAATTATATTCCTCTAGACAACCAGATTTTTCAGATATCAATACTTTTGTTAAAATATGATTTATAAGGCTGCCTTAACTCTTTTTACATGTATTTTATTTTATGTATTTTACATGTATATAGTAAATGAATGCTAAATTTGGAGGCAAACTGATTCTTTTCTTCATGAGCTAAGTGACATTGAGTAGGAGAGTAGGAGGAATAAACGAATAAATTTAGTGTTTTGAGTCTAGAATCTTTATTGTTGAGAATTCCATAAAACTCTGATATTTGCTAAGGCTCACAATTTCAATTGGCTGAACCAGCTGGTCTTAACATAAGTAAGCTTTATGATTCCCAGAGAACCTTGGGCTAAATTATGAGCTGAGATAATGAGCTTTTAGGGATATCTGATTCGCTAGTCAAAATTGTCACTGGCTGGGAGAACCTGATGAGTAGGTTCCTTAACATCTCCAGGTCTCAGTTTTCTCATCTGGGAAATGGGAGTGATCATAGCAGCACTTGCCCTCATGAATAAACTATGCAACCATTAGTCACTCTTGAGACTCATTCCCTAATTCCCTGAGTGTCCCCGGCACGGCACCCTGCAGTGCCCCATGCCTCCATATTGTCCTTCATTCTCCCCACACCCCTATTAAAAGTTACCTGTCTTCAGTTCCCCCTCATCCTATTCAGAGCCCTAATTTTGGCTACACTCTTAACCTGTTGCATGCCAAGATGTTAATGAATGTTAATATTTGTATTTACCAGTTTTTCCAGACACCTCGTTTGCATTTTACCAGTGCTAAAAAGCTGTGAACATGGTGTAAATTTTAGGGTTTTCGATTGGCTACTGAGGAAGATTCTGGAAGGAGAGGAGGGAGGTGGGCCCAAGACCTACCTACACTAATAAGGCAGACTCTGGGCCGAGTCTGCCTTCCCAGTCCCTCCGTGACTCCGTAATCAACACCAAATGTGGCTGCTAATCTCCTTGAGCCACTTTCCCTGCCGGGCTTGGACCGACGCACTGGAGCAGTTTTCTGGTTAATAAAATATACCCCCATCCCTCTCACATTCAGCCAATGGGAAAGATGTCCTCATTGGGTTCGGTATGTATGCTTCCCACAGGTTTTCTAGCTAAGGGCTGTGTTCTGGCATCTCGTGTTCAAGCTACAATAAGCGCCCACCGAGTCCTCTTCCCGCATTCACAAACGCACGCATTTAATCCGCAGCCACGTCTCCCATCGAGGTGAAAGCCTGCTCTGCCTCCCGGCGAGGCCGGGCTCTTTCCACTCAAACCAATTGTGGCACTCGTTTCCCTGGGCCCTGGCGCCTACCTACAGCTGTGCTCACTGGAGTGAGACTGTAATTTGCTACAGCATGCCGGAGTATTAATAGACAATTATTTATTGCAAATCGGAACCATTTATACTGTTTACTGGCTGACACAATGTAAAATTTTGATCCAAATGTTAATGTGTCCATGACATTGCATAATTCTGTTCCGTGCCATGGCTTTTCTCTTCTAAATGAATCGAATGTGCGGTACAAGGAAATGGCATTTTTAATGGATGAATGATTTACAGCCTCAAACTTATAAGGCTATTATTTGTGTAACTAAGGGAGAATTGACTAATTGCGATAACGCAGCAAATTAGACAAATTTAGGATTGTACTGGAAATAAATTTGTAGGGAGAAAATGAGAATAAGTAGCTGAGTTTTTAAAGGGTAACTGATAAATCTCACTTTAGCTTTACAGGTCGGTTGTATTTTGAGGGCGGAGTGGAGGGGAGACCAGGTACCTTTGAGGCCAAACAGACTTATAAATATTCAATTGAGTAGAACATGGATAAAAATTACCTCTTCATAAAGAACCATATGTGTAGGAGAGAGTACTTCCAATTCTCCAAATGTTTACTGAAATCGCCTACACAAATGTTTTCAGCAGTTGGGTGAAAACAAAGAGCTTTATAGTTATGTGGTTTCCATGAAAAAGACACCAATTTTAGCATATTTACCTTCTATTTGTTGAACATGCAACACAACCCCAGGGAAGAATGATTTCCTAATGGAGATCTCCATGATTTCTCAAAATAAAAAAATGTGTATCAGCAAAAATCATATTTCTTTCTTTCTGAGGTATTCCTCTTAGATTTTTATATCGATTCCTGTTATTTGGTTACTTCTGCCCGCAAAGAGATTGTTAAGATTAAAAGTGCCTCAAGACAGCTCTAATGAAATCTCTGAGAAGCAAGCTGGGATATCTGAACACAAGGGCACTCGAAGTGGAGACGCCTTTAATCCTTTAGTGTGCGTGGCTCCCACACATCACGAGAGCACACATATTTGGGGGGTGCTCTAAGAATCCTAATAAAGTATTTGGCTGTCCTTCCCAATTATACACAAAATGGCCTTCCCTTCTCAGGAAGGCCAGACCCTCCCTCTTGCTGGCTTGGTTTCCGCTCTGGTCCCTGCTGCCAGACGCACTTCTCTCCAGACTGTTCTCCACGTCTTTCTAAACTGTATGCTTGCCTTGCTTCTCTGCTGCTGAAGCTCATCCCCTGATGAGCTCAAGATAAGGCAGGGTGAGCTGGGGGACTCGGGCCCTCTGAACCTCACCCCCGATGCCTCTGTACCACCTCTCCTGCCATCCTCTTCTGTCCCCACTCCTTTCCCTCAGCAGTCCCTTCACCTTGTCCAGGACTTGTAGTCCTCCAGGGGACTTGTAGTCCTTGGAACAGGCCACATGCTTATCTCTCACATGGCACACCCCCGCTCCCTCTGCTTTGGGTGCCCTCCTTGCTTCTCTTGGCTGGCACTGATACGCCCAGCGTGGGTTCAGGCAGCGTCCCTGGGAGGGCTCTGCTGAGCCCTGAGTGGGAGGGCTGTCCCTCTCCCCACACCCCTCACAACACCTCCACAACCAGTTGGGAGCCTTGGTTTTTTAAGTGGCATCCAGAGCCAGAAGGTCCTGGAGGAGATGCTTTGTCTTCTTTGCTGGACTTGGCCTCAGACTAAACACCCAGTAAATGTATGAGGGTTAAATAAAAAAAACCCTGTTGAATATCCACTTGTCTTTGGCATGGAACAGGGCCCTGTGAGGAACGCACAAGTACTTTGCACACATGCTCTTCTTACAAATAGAGTAACTTACAGTTAAGCAGATAGGGGAAACCCAGAAATAATAGAGCAGGATATGCGAAAGGCCACAAGAAAGGCGAGACTTGCTACAGGGTTTCAGAAAATTGAAACTCATTCTTTTAAGCTCATTATCTTCTCTTTGTTTCTCTCTCTTCCACTCTGAAATCAAGCAGACCTGCCGTTAAATTCTCATTCAACCACTTTTAACGACTGACCTTGGACAGTTGGCTTTACTTAAAAACATGAAGATACTTAAAATGAAGTTGTCCTCATTTGTAAAATGAAGATAATAATATTTACTTTATGGAATGTTGTGAGGATTGAGGGAGATGGTGCAAAGGGTCAAGGGCACAGAAACGACTCTGCAGGTGGTCCTGGGAATGTCGGTTCAAAAGACCTACACCTCAGCTCTTACTCTTCAGCATCTTCTGTGGCACCTGTTGGGAAGTTCTCCTAGAGTAGGAGCCTTAGCTGCATGTGGCCAACAGCTTATTTTCAAATTGGGACAAAATATATTCTATTCCTTTCGACGTTGATTGGGAATTAATACTTGGAAAGGCCTCGGTACTAGCAGGCTTTAATTTAGGTCTTTTTGAAATGGTAAGGACTCAAGGACAGAAAGCACAGCTCATGCTCTGCAGGTACTTAGAGACTTTTCAGTTGAATTTTAATCGGAGAACTTAAAAGAAGCTGATTTATTTGTCCAGCACATATTTATTGTGTTTTTGTAGAGACCTTTGGCTCTATCCATCTTTTCTTGCATGGATCTCTGTGTAGAATGGAAAAATGTCCAGGGAAAATGGAAAGCAGTAACCAACAGCAGCAATGTAGACAAGAGTGATGTAATCGCTGGTGGAAATTGGTTCAGACTTTAGTATTAATGGCACTGCCTGCGTTGGAGTAAAGGGCCAAACAGCATTGCTGTAACTTACGTGATAAATGAAGCCAAGACTGCTGCCCACCATATTAATAATGGGCCTTGGGTATATCGCAGTCAAGAATTTGGATTGTAAAATTAGACAGACCTGTACAGCTGTGTGATTTCACACAAATTACTTAGCCTTTTTAAACTTCAGATTCTTCAGCCATTTTGTGGGGATTATAAACCCTACTTTGCTTTGTGGGTCAATTATACAGTGTATACAGAACACTTAACCCAGTAAGAGCTCAAAAAAAGATGGATATTTTTGTTATCACTTTTGAAGATAAATCATGGAACATGTAGTGTTCTAAAATACATTAAGGACATGTTTGAGAGAGAAGATTTTTACAATATTCTGATTCAACTGAATGCCTAGCCCACCGTCACTGGTAAGAGAAACCATGCCCTCCTCTAAATTGAAAAAAAGAAAAAATGGAGCATTAAACACACATGCAAGAAACAGGATCAGGAGATCCCAAGATCCTAACTACACCAACGAAAAGAGAAATTTCACATTACTTACAAATAATCAGCCACCAGTCTCAGTACTTGCTATATTGCTTGGTCTAGCTTTCTTTGCTATCAAGCAAAATTAGAATGTAGTAGTATTTTTTAAAAGGCGGGGAGATTTTTTTTTAAGGATTTAAAAGAGCAGTCTCATTCAGGTCACTGCATTAAGGAAGGGCCTCAAATGAGTTTTTGAGTGTTTCTCTAATCTATAACCAAGAAGACACACTGATAGAGTTGGAAAAAAGCCACATCAGACAAATTTCAAGCTGGGTCCCCATACTGGAGACTGGAACACACCGTGAAGAAATCTTATTTGCACATCACTTCAGTATCTTGGGAATAACACAATTATATTGTCTGAAGTATCTCGTGTTAAAGGCATTAAATTTGTTAATTTCATTAATTGAAAATATGCCTCAAGTTCTATAACCCTGTTCAGATGCTTCTCCGATTTCTAATACTCAGAGCCTCTAAAAATAGAAGGACCCTGGGCCACCATCTTGATGTATAAGGGATCACGCCCTTTTTAACTCACTCACGTTGTCAATGCCTGATTTTGATCAAAGGAGGAAAACTACCCCTTTTTCATATTAAATGGATTTATTTTACTTTCATATCCCATTCAAGAAGAGAAACCATAAGCAGGAAAACATTGATTAAGAGCCAGTTTTTAACTGTGTCCAATGGAAGAATTCCTTGGGAGTTGCATAGGGCCGTCTTACTGATGTACACCAAGAGGAATTCAGATTTTATATTATTTGTTTTAAACCAGAACATTTTACTTATTATTCATAATACATGTTGAAAGCAGACACCAAAATGGCTCATTTGGAGCCTTTTTGTGTTCGCCTGCTAATGCACATTAATGCCAGTACACATTCTGTATTACAGATCCATAAAACGCATTTGCATAATATTGAAATTATAATCCCAAATGTGTAGTAAAAACCTTTATGAAAAATTGTTACTGCTCAGCTACTATACGGTGGCTAATTTTTAATCTTCAGCCTCTCAGCTGCGAGTAAAGATAGGGTCTTCTTTAAATAAAAATCTCAGGAGTAGGAGCCTGGAACTGAACTCTCATCTCTTTTACGTAGGGTATTTTTAGTTAGGGGAATATAATATCTAAGGGCTAAACAGTTGCCTTCATGGTGATTCTGGTCTTTTGTGAGCTCATGTCTTGACTTTGTAAATTAGGTCGAAAAATAGCTCGAATTTATCTGTATTACTTGTATCAGTAATAGGAGGAAGGCCTCTCCTTCCTAGTCAGTGAAGAGCCTTCTGGAAGAGAATCCAAGTGTCTGGGGTGACAAAAGTTTTTGTAGAGAATACCATTGGCCACCATTTCTTGGATGCCATCTCTGTGTCCGGTGGTATGGTAGAGTCTTGATTAAACTATAACAAAACCTCAATAATTCAATGATACAGACACACGTTTCTCATCATGAGACAGTCTAGAGAGTGTAGGTACTTGCCACGCTCTCTCACCTCTCAGAGGGAGACCCACATCTGTTAGATCCTGTGTCTCAACTGCTACATCCAACAATAGTGTTAAATACAGATGTCTGATACTTCAAGTGATTCCACAGTCGTGCTTTCAAATAATTTCTAGAGAGTTCTGGATGAGACTCTTCTAGATTAATGTCACCGAGTTGCCTCATCCACCTCGGCTTTAATAAGGGGAACCCTCCCTAAATGGTTGGGCTGAACACTCACCTTGTGCCCAATGGGGCCCAGGGAATGGCTCTGCCTTTCCTCTATGGAGCTTGGTAATCTTGGTCACCTTTGGTCTCTGGCTCTCTTGCTGTTTCACATAATCCTAGGCAGAAGTTCATTCTCTGTGCAACGCTCGGTAGTTCCACACAATTCACATTCATGTGGTGACCAAACGGTGGAACAGGGACATGTTCTCTGGTGCTCCTTCACCAGGCTGTACCGCCTTCTTCCCTCTCTTTCTCTCTTCAAAATTTACAGCTAGAAGAAGGAGAAGAGGAACAGAGTCAAACAGCCGCAGCCCCACAGGTTGGCCAGCCTAGACTAGTGGCTTCTTGACAAGGACCAAGAGAAAACCGGATGTAAGACTGAATCAATGCCCTACTTTATTTGGGGGATTGTGGTCTGGAAAAAAAGTTTTCTTATTTCCCTAGTCACTGATACTATTTCATTTTAATACATATTACATGCAAATTCAAAAGGTCTAGTCATTCACAGGTTACTTTTTATGCAACGGGAAGCATATTTTCTACTTCTTAAAACAAGCAGTAGCATATCATACATGATCTTCTGCACCTCTTTTTTTCATTCTTTAGTACTTAGAAATCCCTTTTTACAGAGACATATAGAGCTGCCTCTTTCTTGTAATACCTATGTGCTTTAACTCACTTAATCAGTCTTCCTTTGAAAGATATTTAAATTGTTTCCAATTATTTGCTATTACAAACACTGTTGCAATAAATCAGTAATTCATAGGTCATTTTGAAACATGTAAATGGATGTGTAAGATAAAGTCCCAGAAATGTAATCACAGGGACACTGGGAATGTATCCTTTTAATTTTGGTAGATTTTGAAATATTATCCACCATAGGGATGCCCTAATTTACACTCCCCACCCCCCAGCCCCTCTCCATCAAGGCAGGAGCACGCTCCTTGGCTTAACCTTTTCAGTCAGGGGTTTCTAGGAAGCAGGGACTGGGACTTGAGAGAAGATGAATTCAGAGGCAGGCAGGACAGAGGCCTGGCTCCGTAGAGGGCAGCTGGTCTACCAGCCTGTTTCCCAGGCATGTGACAGAATGAGAAAGACCGGGAAACTCTTGATGAGCCCATTCTTATTCATTTCAAACTACTCAGAAATAAACTCAAACATATGGGTCTCCTGTCTGCTGTGAAAAGTCTCCAGGAGGTAAATTCCACAGCCTTTTTGGGTAAACTATTTGGACTTCTCACAACTTTTCTGAAAGTCAGGACATTTTCCCTTTTGTCTAATATAAATCTTTCTCACATACATGCACTTGTGGAAAACATGTGCTAACATTACCCTGAAGCTGTGCAAGTTCAACTAGGTAAGACAACAGGATGCTCTAATTTCATGGCTAAAATATGTATCCTCCTTTTAAAACACACACACACACACACACACACACACACACACGCACGCACACACATCCCCTAAATCACTTGAGAAAATTTAACACATATGCAAGGGATAGCATGAGTGTTTTTATCTTACCCTGTTTTTAACTGCAAGTGTGCCTGTACTTGAAAATTTTGCCACACTCTCCTCTTTTATTCTTCTCATGGATAATAATCCTAGAAGTATGATACTCTCTCGTTAGATGCTGATTAACATATAGCTTTTTTAATAACGCTTCCAAAATCACTTCTGCTGAACCACACAATGTCGCTGGGATGGAGAGGCTTGCAGGTCACGTCTGAGTGTATCTTTCTTCTTCTGTCTCAATACAATAACTATTTTAGGAACATTTGGCATCCCAAAAATCCCTGCATTGTGCAAATTAAAACATCTGCTTATACTTTGACACCCTCATTCTTCAAAGGTTAGTTGGATTTGCGGTTGCTTTGTTCAACAAGACTGCTCTTAGAGCCCAAGGATGCACATTTAATTATTGGGAAGATATGTTTGACAGAGATGTGGGGGAAAAAAATTACCCTTCATATTCAGACCAGCATTAACATTTTTATAGGAGGAGATTGCTTGAGAGTCAAAGAAGGGGGAAACTTCAGGAAAATAAATATGAATCTATTTGGTCACTGGTCTTCTTTTACTGATTTACAAGATGCCAACCAAAATGACTCTGCTCTGTTGCCTAGAACTCATCACTTTGCTCTCATACTGGCATTTCTGATTTCTGCAGAGGTTAAAGACAGCAAAGTAAACTCTGCTTCCAACAATAAATAACAGAGGGAGTTATTCTTTTCATTCAAACAGGCTTCCCATCACGGCAGACGGCTACAACCAGGTGCATTTAGCTACATCTGTCATTGCCACGAATGCAAAACATGTAAAGAATCTGCGACACACGGGTCTCTAGCCAGCATATTCCCCCCATTCCCCCGTTCAGTATTCGTCCATTCCTAATCCTGAAGGAGCGGTTGTCGACCAACACCCGAAGGAAGGGCTGAGGCGCCTATAGGAACGGCATGGTCTCCTGATTGGTTTCTTTGTTTACACAGGTCATTGTACCACGAAGCACACTTACACTGCAAGTTTTTCCGTATCTCAGGTCAAAGACTGGTAATCTCCCCAGGCAATGCCGAGATAACACATGTTGGAAGGCAGCAGTGACTGGTAAGCCAACTCATCACTCACCTTGTCCCACAGCCCCTTTGCCCCCTCCTGTTGCAGCCTTTTCCTTGCCATTCCAGAAGGCACAGACCCCTGTTGGACCCGAAGGGAAGGGAGAGGAGATGGGGGATGCATAACACGTGCAGCAAGAGGGATTTGGTGAGGCAGGACGCAGCAGGTGAACAATGACTCATTTGGAAATGTGCAGCTGGGTGTGTGTTATTTGCATATCAGGGACCCTTTGTTAAAGTGGCTTGCCCAGCTGTGTGGGCGCAGCGGTGGGGGGCCGGTGGGAGGCGGGAGAGGAATCCTCCTAGAGAGCAGTCACTTCCTGTCTAATTTGTGCACAGGTTGAGAGACGGCGCTCTCATTGGGGACCCGCTGCAGAAAAGCTACGATGTTCTGAGATTTATTTTCCTTCTGCCAAGTATATTGTTTCCAAACTCTCCTTTTCAAGATCTTGTAAATTCCCTTGAAAAATGACTTAACAATTTAATGAAAACAGCAGTGAAACAAAAGCCGTGTTGATGAGGGACAGAGGTAAGGCTGGGTTTGAAATGAGTGACGAACCTCGTAATGAGGTGTGCAGCTTTGTATATTAAGCGATTTCTCTGCGGTACTTTTCCAGATGTGATGGAATACATTTATTTTGGTGCTCAACTGAACTGAAATAATACAAATGAGATACTAAAAAGATATCATTACGTGCAGAAGTAGGCAAAGAATTTAGAATCCCAATTCTATAAGTTAACAGCTGTGTGCGCAGCAATTCGGAACGGCTTCGAGTCTGCAGGTTGCCGGAAAACCTCTGTCAAGCTCGTATGGACCAGTGATGATCTACATGTGAATCCTGCATGTTGATAGTTAGTCTACTTTATTTCGGGCAAAAATAAATAGCTGGTAGTAAGAAGTCTGTCTCCACCGAAAGTCCGCGCTACCGCTGAATACAGCCGCTGTGGTAGTGCAATAAAATGGGATGGGTTTTAAACTACCAGATGGTACCCTGTACAGTGCCTGAAATAAAATGGAGAATTAGGGTGCCCTAAGGTGTGCACAGGAAAGGCAATTACATGAAATAAATGGGCCTCAGGCCTACAGGATGCTCAAGTATGCTACACAGGAGACAAATAGTACATCTGGTGAACAGATTTTATCTCACACTGGAAAGCCATAAAGCACACCGCTGAATATCAGAGCCCCATCTCACAATGACATTTTACCTGTGTTGGTATTCAGTGCT
The DNA here is from genome assembly GCA_004023965.1 of Spilogale gracilis. Taxonomy (NCBI): domain Eukaryota; kingdom Metazoa; phylum Chordata; class Mammalia; order Carnivora; family Mephitidae; genus Spilogale; species Spilogale gracilis. Next base: position 83,357 of record PITA01002955.1, read on the forward strand.
GTTTATTTTAAAAGGTGCTGTAATCTCAATGATGTGTTTTAAAAGCTTCCTTAACACTGTTTTCTACTATGTATGATTGGGGGGGCAGACATAAACAATGCAAGAATTTTGTGGACAAATAGCCACTCTGGTGGGACAAGATCAGGTTTTGATTTCATTTATCCCATTGCTGATGTGATTTTAGTAATAGGATTATACTTGTCAGCACTCCCTGTTTGGGAAAATGCCAACATATTTTTAATACTAGTTCCCACATCTCCATTTCATTGTCGGTAACCTCACTAGCGTTTCCCTCCTCTCCCGTACCTCCCCCTTTTTCTTAATGTTCAAAGAAAAAGCATTGTAGGTGGTGAGGGTTTGCAAGGAGAATTTGTTGGCATGGAGCCCTTCCTCCTTTCTTCCTCCATAAACACAAATCTGCTTTCTGTTCGAATATTGTGTGTTCCTTTTCTATTGTTAAAAAAAAAAAAGACAGAGGAGCACGTAACATTCATTATTGTTTTAAGAGTTGCTGTAATAAAATCCTCTCAGTACTTAAAGATAGTTTTAGTGTCCCTCCTAGGATTCATTCTGGCTTTCATAATTGGGTAATTGCATCCCCTCCCCCACCAATAAATATTTTCACCCAATTAAGTTTAAAACTATAATAAATTTTAAAGAATTATGATCTAAAAATTCATACCCTAGAACCAGTATTAAGTATGAATATTCATCTTAAGTCACAGAACAGTGGAGCCTGTTTACAGGCTTCCATAGCTTGGGCGCTGTATCCTAGCTCTTGGAAGGTGCAAGAGCTGCCATCCGCGGTGGGGCCTCCTCGGTGGGGCCTCCTCTGTGGCCGGCCAGGAGATGCGGCAGCTGTGGAGAGCTGGGGTGTGGTTTTCAGACAAGCATTCCTTTGCTTCCACCTTCCAGTCCTTTGTTTCCAGACGGCATTCTTCAACCACTCACTCATTTATTCGCTCAGCCATTCCCTTACTCATTTGTTGGTTCATTCATCCGTCCACTCCTCTGAGCAAAGGGCAGGGTCCACAAGGGACCAGGCGGCTGCCTGTACAGAGCTCACTTTCCGCTCCCTCCCCCCCACTTTGTTCAACACACCATAGTGTCCAGATCCGTGTCACAGGCTAGCTCGCACGTAAGCCTCCTGTGCCACAAGAGCACAGGCTCTCGGTGGTAAAGGGAAACTCGGTGACATGGGCCCCTGACCACACCATTCAGATGTAGAGTAAATGCACACCAGTTCACAGCCCAAAAGTCAGATTTCAAGCTCCAGCTCACTACAGACACACAAACCTGTGTTTCTTCCTTAGCAAAAGAGGACTACAATCAGATTCCCCAAAGCCAGCAGTGCGCAGGGCCCTGGAACCAGCACCCTGGAAGAAGGGGTCCCATTTGTGTGGCAGAAGCTGAAGTTGGGCAGAAAGGGAAAGAGAGGAGAGACTTAGTGCAGCCAGAGCACGAGTGAGAGGCGGGGAATGATTACTAAGGGAAGAAAGAGAGCCAAAAGGAGAAGCTCTGTTGGCCCAGCCGGGGTGATGAGAGGAAGGACCCTGAGCTCTGGGAAAAGGCCAATCCTGAGGGCCTCGTCAGGGAGATCCACCTCGTGGCTCCCATCCACCTCCTTTCCTCAGACCAGCTACATCATTTCATCCACTCTGTCCCCCCAGACCGTTCTATCATGCCACCCCCTAATGCCCATACATGCTCTTCCGTGGTCATGCCTTCTGCCTCCACCATCAAAGCTTAGCTACCTCCACCGCATCCCCACCGAAGCCGGTGGTAGTATGGACACCCAAGGAGCTGTGCTTCAAATGAGAGCTTGTGAGAGAACAATGCTTTGAAAACACAAGGGTAATGGTGCTAAGTCCCCAGATAATAGCATTTTAGGTACCGAATCCTACTAAGGAAGACTATGGCAGCGATAATACCAAGTTGGTAAGAAAATTATAAGATACTGAGAAAAGCTTTAGCTTCTAAAGCTCTATATTAATGCCAAGGATTTCTGAGAACATCGAGAGGGAAGTTGTTTTAAAAATTCAAGGTTGATAGCTGAAAAAAATCAGAATCTAGTCCGCTTTGCTCGTCACATATCTTTCTGACAGTTGGGGAGCTGGTGGTGGCAATTGAAGTTTACAGAGAAGAAATATCCTGAATTTTGAAGTTCAACAGCTGAGCTGAAACTAAAACCAATCTGGTATGTGGTTCATTATTTCATATACAGAGCTGATCAAGTTAACGGCAATACTACTTCATGTCATTTTCAATCTCACATATTTCAGTTAATTTCAAAGATTTCATTTGGGGAAATAAAAGTAGTGCATTTAAAAAACACAATCTAAAGAAAGGCAGGAACAATGAAAGGGAAGAATTTGCAAGGAATCTCTTTTGTGTCTGGATTCAATTTTTACTGTATGCAGATTTTTCATCAGTTCTTGATAAGCAGCCCCATTAAACTGCAAGCAAGGCTGGAGGATGACGTGGATAGTGTACATTTCTAGGAAGCTAGGAGGGAAAAGTGTGTGCAGGCAGGGGATCTTGTCATGAGGTGTGTATATTTGTTTCAATGCTGTTTCTCCAAGGGGGCTTGCTTGCTGCCAGACGTCTGTTGTGTCACCTGCCCCGAGGTCAGGGTTAGCTGAAGAAGGGACCAGTCCATGGGGCGCCTGGGTGGCTCAGCTGGGTAAGTGTCTGACTCTTGATTTCTGCTTAAGTCATGAACTCAGGGTCATGAGATCGAGCCCCACTTCAGGCTCTACACTAGGTGTGGAGTCTGCTTGAGATTCTCTCTCTCCCTCTGCCTCTGCCCCTCCACTCTCGTTCACCCTCATTCTCTCACTCTTTTAAAAGAAAATAAAAAAAAAAATAAGGGCTCTATCCAGAATTAGCTAAGGTTGCAGGGAGATACCCCTGTCCCCCAACCAGATGGAAGGAACCTGAACAGGCGTGGAGAAAGTTTGTTTCTATGGCTGCTATCCCTAGGCACCCTGCTAGGGAGGCTGGCTGGGAGGTAGTGGACTGAAGGCAAGATGTCAGCATCTCGGCCTGCCCCACTGCCGCTGCAGTCGGTGAGCGCCCCAGCTTCACAGAGCACCCTAGCATGCCAGCTACCAAACATGCGGATAGGTGGAATGCCCACTGCTGTTGTTCTCTGGCTGTGGAACCCCAGCAAGTTCTTTCACCCACTTTAAACCTCAGTTCTCTGCTCTATGAAGTGGGCATGAAATAGTAGTACTTTCCGCACAAAACTGTGATGAGGAACAAATGAGGTAATCCAAAGAAAGTGCAAAGTACCATGCCTGGCTCACAGGAAGAGCTCAACAACTTTTTTAGCCATTCTTCCAAATCATAAATCTGTAGGCAAGGATAAATGAATTCAAGATGGCGAGAGGAAAGGGAAAGGAAGCTTTTGTTGAGGCATTACAGAAAAGCGTCAGAAGGCATGTAAGAGAAAAAAGACATGGAGGCTGGCACAGTGGGTGTGGAGGAGAGGCGGGAAGTCCTAGAACCAGATCGAATTAGAAATAGAATTGGCTTGGGCCCCTCTCCACCTGATGTTGCAGGATTCCTTATCATTGAGGAGACTCAGCTGAGGAATAGAAATCCTTTGGGATAAACAGAGGTGAATGATGAGTACGAGAGAGTCACTCGGACGCCATTCTAGAAGCTGGCTTGGTGATAATGAGTAACAAAACCCTGTGGCAAGTTACCCAGTACCTGATGGATGTGCTGAGAGGTGGGTCACGGCTATCATGGGACCTGTGGGTATAAAGACAGGGAAAGTGGGGAAATGGGTCCTGACGGTAAAGCCTGGCTATTAGGAAGGAAGCCAAAGCGAGGACAGCTCTGGTTGTCATCACAGGGATGTTACCAAGGCTGACTGAAGACCCTCAGAGACCAGAAGATCTGAAGTGTCCTGACATGCGCATGAAGGTGTACAAATGAAAACGTGTTGTGCTTACAGGAAATCAGTAACACTGAGGAACAGGAAGAATCTCCTCAGAAGAGTCTGAGTGAATATAAATGACATCAGACTCTGGCATTCCATTTTTTTCAAGGTGGCAGAATAAATGCATGTTAATTTGCAGGGAAAATAAGAAAAGGAGAAATGAGCTGAAAATGAAAGATAATTCCAAAGTGCTCCAAAGACAAAGAGGATTGAAACTGGTATGTCAGAATGCACCAGCAGGAATGCTGGATGGAGCACAAATGAAACCAGACTACAGAAACATTCTGATGCCAATCCTACTGATTAAACAAATCTGAGATTTGTATGTGGTTGATTTTACAGTGCTGGATAGGAGAATGATAAGAAAGAGAATTTCTTTAGGCTATAGACAGAAGAGAAATAGGAAGAGATAAGCCAGCAGTACATGAGATTAACCTCTATAAATAAAAACGCTACATGCATATGATATTTTTATAATATCTTGCAAAAGACTTCTGTTTTCTCACCACCCTTTCTCTCAACTTACTGTCTTCAACTCTGACTTCCATCTCAATGACTCCATTAACTCTCCTCTTTCAAAAACCAATTGCCAAGTCCACTTAATTGTATATATATACTCATTTCTTTAATGCATGTTTGCTAATCAGAATCTACATATAGGACCCTGTGCTAGATATTGAGTGAAATGAACTCTGCCTTCACCAAGCTTATAGTCTTGGGGAAGAGTAGATGTACACAGATGAATACACAGAACAAGAAAAGAGGTCAGTACTGAGTTTATAAAGACAGTGCTTTGAGGACATGGCAAATGAGGCAGAAGCTATGTATTTTCATTAGGTGGACTGAGGGGTCTTCATGGGAGTCTAGGATTTCAAATAATGAGAGCAGAGATGTGAGAGAATATTCTAGGCAGAAGAATAGGAATGAGCCAAGATGTTCTCAGGAATGGTAGGAAGTGGGGCAATTAGGAGAATAGAAACACCTTCCAATTGTGGAAGATCCCGTTTGGTGTATGTTTAGTTCCACACATTACAAAGCAATGCCTTCTGCAGTGTGAACAAACAGAAACTAAGAGTCCAGGGAGAGGAGCTGATGGCCTGAACTAAGGCTATCACAGAAGGAATGGAGAGGAGGGGCTGGGTTGGAGAGACACCGTGGAGGTAAAATGAACAAGACCAAATGCCTTGTTGGGTTGGAGGAGTGAGGGAGAGATTGGACCTCAAGATTCTTTTCAGAGTTCTCATTCTCTTTTAACCTTCTCTCCCACATGACATTGCTTACAACTCCCTGCTTCTTGAAGGTTTCTTCTGAATCTTTTAATGAGGCAGCACAGCCCTGCTTCTCCTTCTGGTCATGAACAGAAACTTAAGAAATGACCTTTGGTAAGAAATGCAACTCTTCATTCCAACACTCATCTCTCTAGAAGATTAAGTGATTTATGTGACTCAGGTCAAGTTGGAGTTAAGTGGTAGGTCTGAGACTCTGAGACTTATCTACCCAGCTGAGTTCCATCCCCCAGGGAGAAGAAAAGGCAAAGATATCTGGTTGCAGGTGTGTACAGATGTGAGCCTCGAGAGCTGAAATGTTTCTAAGACTCTTTGGCTGGGAATAATGCTTCCTACCAGCAGGCAAAAATAGTTTACAGTTCATTCCCAAGATAGTAAGTTTTAAGTAGAGATATGATTTGGAATGGTTGACATATAAATCTTCCCAGGCTTCAACATGAAGCACGAGTTTGATCCAACAGGCAGCAATGAGTCTTTAAGAGCTGTAATGGGCCATGATGTCAAAGGGTATTTATGGATTTACAGAGTCTTCAGAATACTGGATCTTGTACAAGCATGATAAAATCCCACTGAATTTTTTGCACAAATAAATGAGTGCTTAGCTAGCTGTGTTTCTTAAATTAAATGACTCAGCCATTGTTCACTTGTAAAATACCCAAGGGTCCTAGTCTACATTTTAGAGCAATGTGCTGCAGCATTTCTGTTGGAAGAACAAAGCAGTTTGGGGCTGTAAGAAATCACTAACTTCTATTTTTGTTTTGCACACCCCTAACTTAATAAGAAAAATGCTGTTGAGTAACAGGTTTTCATGACAGGCATTTCTCAGGTCATATCTCTGGCAACAAACAGGGGTGAGGAGAGCGAAACAGTCTTGTATTTCAAAAAGATGATTTGGGACACAGGTCAGTAATCTGAGGAGCCAGTCATTTTGCTAGACTCTCAACTGGCAAGACCTTACAAACCAGTGATTTTATAAATGGAAGTCTTGCCGGGAGGACCAGCAAGTTCCTTCATTTTCAGCAAGTCATTGAGGAACATTTTCGCACTCATGAGTTCTCTTCTCTGACAAGGAGAAAAACAGAGAGCTACTCTCTGTATGTTCATGAAATGCCTGTCATTCATGTTTGAAACAAAATATTTTTATAAGTAAATTGTAGTAAATAAGGCTCTTCTTGACAAATAGCTGGTACGAGGACACTCAGTGCTGCCAGTGGACGTTCACGCTCTCCAGGTTCTTCTTCTTGTGCCAGAAGCCAATGTGCTTTGGGCTCAATGGAAAATCAGAGACCAGAGGCTCTGATTTGTGTCAGGCAGGAAAATCTGAGCTTATCCCTACCAGGGATCACTTCTTCAAAAGAAACCAACCAAATAAACAAACAAAAAAACCTTTCCCAGTCTTTACTTTTTGTGAGATCAGTATAGAGGAAGGCTTAGATAGAATGCTTCTTTCTTGGTTTTCAGCGTTAAAATGGGAACATGTCAGATACTGGCGGCCCCGTCAGGAGCAAAGTCAGAGGGTCCGAGGCACGCTGTGGCACCAACACCACGGTACCAGTCCTCCAGGAAATCTTCTAAAACGCCAAGAGAGAGGCAGAGTTTTCCAGCTTGCTGCTATGGGGACTAGGAAATGGAGAAAATGGTGTAAGACTGGGAGATGTTATACTTTCTACCTCTGCCAAAGTGCCCTGGTTTGCCTTTAAGTCAAGTCCTCTTGGACTTGAGGGAGTCGTTGCCTTACTTGTCAAGGAAACACTCAGCTTTTCTAAAGAATCTGAAGATAAGTGGCCTCAACGTCTATTTGCATGATTTAAGTGACTATGCAGAGAACATGAAAAAGCCATATGGAATGGAAGCTCCCCTAAGAATCATACAGCATTCCAAACAGATAACTCAAGTGTATATTCAAGGAAAGGTAGAAGGCTGGTACTTTCGGGGCACCCAGGCAGTAAGATAAATACTTGTTTCCAAAGGGAAAATGGAATCAATTGGAGAAAGGAAGTCCCCAGTCCTCTCTAATGATGCTTCAGGAAGATTCCAGACTCAGCTTTGGGGATCAAACAAGTTTTTGGGTATATAAAACTGTAAGGTTTTTCATCACGAATAGAACGGAGACCACAAAGGCAAACAGGGTCCAAAGAGTGAGCTTTATTGCAAGCACCCTCGGGAGAGTTTCCCCGACTCCAGAGAGGAGAGTCAGGGAAGTCGTGCCCAGGTTGGGGAGTGTAAGGGTTTTTAAGCCTTATTGGTTCCGGGTCTGGATTCAGGTGGGTTTTTTTCCCATATTAGGCAAGGGAACATCGTGTCCCTAGGCGATTGGCTGGGGGTAGGGAAGGTCCAGACGATGGTGGGTGGTCCCTGGCTGGAAAGTCAGGTATGGGAATTTTCAGTCTCCCCTGGTTAGGTTTCGATTTACTGGAGATGACATGGTGGTCACGGCTGCTTTGGAGGGAAGATCAGCCATCTTGACCCAGTCTGTGATGTCCGCCAGTTTGGGTGTCCCTATCTCTCAGCCAGCCCAACAAAAACCATACACATCTCCTTGATTATGAAAACAACTCAATCTCCTGGCAAGATGGGAAACACATGTGTGTCTTCCTTTCATCTCTCTCCACTGCAGCCCACTGGATGGTGAATGCTCAGAGGGAGTGGTGATAAGCCCTCCTTGATTTTTCCAGCCTCTTTCCAGTACTATCCTCTAGGTGTGGGACAACCAGCTTCTCCTGGACTTGGGGCTCAAAGGATTGGCATAGGCCTAAGGGATTAGGCTGTTAGTTCTGGCCACTAGACTTACTTGGGTAAACACTGGGCACCAGCAAAGACCACTAAACAGAGAAGGGGCATAATTGGAGTTGTGCTCTAGAAAGATCATTCTGCCAGCAGTTTGAAAGAATGGATTTCAGCAGGAAAAGGATGATGGCAGGGAACACAGTCTTAGCTTTTCACAAAGTTCAAGTGAGGGATGATTAAAATTTGGTGGACAGAGACGGTTACACGGCCCACCTGTGACCACAGTTACTGATATCAAGAGCAACCATGAAACAATGAATCTTGGGACGTGGAAAAAATAAAATAAATTATTAGAAGTTACAAAAAAAAAAGAGCAACCATGGAACTTACCAACTTCCATATGACCCCGGACCATGTCATGCCTGCCTTAGTGCCTCCATGTCTATGCCTGGCTTCTCCCACGAGATTCTCCATACCCTCCTCCGACAGGAGTCTACGTGTCATAAGCATGTCTGTGTCTAACCGGTTTTAATGTGCATTCCTTATCGTAAAATGCTGATGGTAAATTTGCAGTTTGGGCACAGGGCCATTTCCTCATCCTGCTCATAACTAACCCAAGAAGATCTCCTTTGCCTCTGTCACATTTAACTTCTGATAACAGAGACAGGTGGAACAGGGCTATGTACATGGTGACAGTCAGGCAAATAGCCTTTCTCTTCCAAGATGAATAACGTCAGGAGAGAACTCTATAGCTAACACCAGCATCAGCATAAGCATAAATTACAATAATAATGACAAGTAATAAAAAATTACTATTACAGCTTTGTACTGTGTACTGAGCACTTGCTTTGTACTAGATTTTGGGCTCTGTTTTTATATATATTTATATATATATATATTCATTTAATTCTCATAACAACCCCATCAAGTGGGTGTCATTAGTCTTTCTATTAAACAAAAACAAAACCAAGGCTTAAATACAGGTTAAATTTATGTAGTGTTATATGTTAATTACATCTCAGTAACACTGGGGGGAAAACCATGCAATCTACAACACCCCCCTCCCCATGCACAGAAAAGAAACTTTCTTAAAGTTACACAGGTAGTAAGTGGCAGAGCTCGGTTTCAAATACAAGTCTGTTTTATTCCTGAGCCCCTGTCCTATTGAGTAACCTCATGCCACAAAGAACATTGTCACCTCATCATTTCCTGCACATATACTAATCTATTCCTGGGGCAATCCCCTGGTATGAAGTCAAATTAAACCAAACTGTAGGCATTTCTTCTAGTCGAATTCAATATAGAAAGAAGAGTCTGTCCCAACTCATGGGAGACCCTTTCAGATTTAAGCCGGCACCTGAGTTCTGGGCTTTGGCAAAAGGGGATTTATCAAAGGATCCAAACCAGATGAGCCCCCAGACCCTCTACAGTATGGGCCCAATTCAGGTCCTGTGAGAAAGGAACAGAATGTACCCAGCACCCACCGTGTCCCCCCTTCCAGAGTTGGTGCCTGGGCTCATGCCTGTCATCTTCCTGACATAAACAGATTCCTGTCTCCAGTTCATGAAACATATGGGCCAACGGACAGTCTTGACTCAGTGAGGATTTGCGCCTTGACGCTGGCTATACATGAACTCCAAGAGCTCTGGGCAGCCAGCTATGCCAAGGGAAGTGGTTGCGGGTCTATCAGCCAGGGCTCCACGATCAAGACTTCACCGGCCACAGAGTGTTGCCAGCTGAAAAAAAAATCACTATTTCCCAAATGCAGAAACTACTGCTCATCATCAATTAAGAGCATGTTACAAAGAACCTCTAAAAAGTCTGATGGTATAGAGAAAGTAAACAAAAGATTAATATCCAACATTTATATGCGAGCAATACATCATTAATGATCATTATAGAGAACTTGCTTAGTTCAAATGAGGTTCCAGAAGACTGGAAGCCTTCCACTGTAACACCATATTTATAACAGCCGCCCTGGGGAACGGCAGGCTCATCAACTTGACATAGCTAATATGCAAGGTAATGGAAATAAGTAGAGGTGAAATGGAGCCACACGGACACTGAATTATCTTGGGAGCCAAACTCCATGCAAATATTTAGAGACTGCCTGTTTATTAGCAGAGTGGAGAGGGCATTCTTCAGACACCTGAGGTCACATTTTAACTTACCATTAGACTCTGGCACTTCGTGTTGCCCTGTTACTTAAAATCAGAGCAACTGGCGAACTGACAGAGAGCAAGCCGCTTTTGCAGAAAACTCGGGAAGGAGTTGGTGCACCAGGTTGGGGCAGCGACATGACACTGCAGAAGAAGGGGGTCTGGATTTGAGTCCCAATCCCCAGCGACTTACTCTGCACCCTCTTTTCGGTCACTTAACCTCCCCTTTTATTAGTTTCCTCAACTCTAAAATGTGGGTAATATCGCCAAACCATGTGTCTTATACTTGGCGTAAAGCAAAATATCGGCGCCTATTTTAAAGCGTCTGGTAGCATATAAGACAGGAGAAGGAACTACAAATGCTCCATGGGCCAAGCCGAGCCCAGAAGGACATGGTGGGGATTTTGCAAACTTGCCAGACACGCCCTCTAAAAGGGCCCTTCAGCTCCAGCCCGTGCTGCCTTAAAGAAATGCACACTTCGTATCTCTCATTGCAAAGCAAAATTGGAAATAGCTTTTTTCTTCTTCCTTTTTTGGTATGTGTGCAAATCTCACTTGTAAAACGCAGCAGCTAAAAAGTTTCTGCAACTCTGTTCATAACTGCATCCTATTCATGGCCTATTAGTTTGCAACCTCTCCCTAATGGGTCATATGTTATAAGAGCAAGAAGGAATTTTATTAGTTGATACTAATGATTGCCAACATTTATAGAATACTTACTATGTACCAGGTACTTCTAAAAGTTAAATATGAAGTAGTCGCAAGAAGCCCATGAGACAGGTAATTTCATAATCCCAATTTGACACATGTGGAATCTGGGAGAGATTATCACTGGCTAGAGTTAACTGGATTTTATAGAAGCCTTATTATTTTTTAATTCAGCAGAGGGTGTGATATAGGGACTCTTTCCCCAACCCCAGCTCTCAACTTTTCTTAATAAAACCCTTCCCAATGACCATTCCAAGGAAATATTTTCTCAAAGCACGGTTAACCGAAGATATTGCCCATAAAGAAGTACGGAGAACTTGTCCACATTTCATCTCCCACATTTATTTTTCTTTAGATTATCCTAACTCATGGGGTCAGTAAACCAAATGGAACTAACAATTCATTTTTATTTAGCTGGGCAAAGCAGGAAGCAGCCGAGGAAGGCCATTTCTTAGCCTGACTCAGGTGTCAGGGCTTGACACGAAGTGGAAAAGACGATGCCTGTCCTGTGCCGACTTCAAATACAAGGTCCCTGAGGCAAGACGGGGCGCCACGTTTCACCTTCTCCTTAGTGTGAATGAAAAACTCCACCAGAGGTCTTCTGTCCTGGAAAGTCATATTCAGAGGTGGTCTTTAAATTCAAGAAAGGTACTTCCAAAAATATCTAGGAATCCAGTGAGAGACCACCTACTGGACAGAAGGCCTCTATTTCTACATGATCGGTCACAACCAGATGATTATCTGAAAGGTGACGGTGACTGGAACATGACTTCACTGTCCCGCCTCTGACTCGGCCAACCTCTGTCAATGTCTCTGCTTACCCACGCACGAGACTGCCGGACAGAAAACAAAGATCATTTGAAACGCAATGCTGTTCCCTGTGGGACAATTAGCAGAAAATGATCACTCGCGATTATTGCAAAAGAGCTAACAATCAAAGACAGTTCTGATAATCTAAAATGCTGAAGCGTGTAGGCTCTGGCAATCTGAGCTTCTGTTCCTACCCCGCGGCGCATCCCCATTTCCCACACTTGTGTTTTCTTTCATGTGCAGCTTTCTCCCGCAGCGTAGAGACAGAGGGCTCCCAGGCAATAGAGGGCAGTTAAAAATATCAGAAGGAGCTGGCAGCTGAAGGTCAGAGTGATGGGAAGTGAGAAATGGAATCTTACCAAGGGTCAGCGTGTGGCACTTGGAAGATTCCGGTGCACGCGAGTGACGTACGTGGTCAGGGAGGAAACAGAGTGGCCGTCCAGACCCAGAGGAGCCTCCGTTCCCTCCCTGTCCGTGGGGCTTGGGGCCCAAGTCCCTTCTCTTCCTGTCACAGGCTGAGTGCTTCCCCAAGGAACCGGTGAATTCAAACAGGATGTGTGTAACCCCTGGGGGAATCTGAAACAAAAGCAAAACAAGGAAAGAAATTTCCCTTCGTGTGCCCTCCACCAAAAGGGCATTCATTCTGAGAAGCAGGGAGTTTTCTGAAAATGGCGCTTCCTTGGCCTGTGAGAGGGAACTGGTCAGTCAATTCTCAGAAGCAACGACAAAAGAAGAGTCTTGGGATTAGGATGACTTGTAGGTAGCCGTGATAGCAATCATGAAAAAGGAAATGATAACCACTGGAAAATCCCCAAGAACAGGTTATGCTGGGACAGGAGAGAATGGCACTGATTAAACAACATGCCTCCCATCAGCATCCTCCAAAATGACAGCCTGTGGGTCTGAAACCTTTTACAACACAATTCGATCGTGTAAGTATTTACGGAGCTTTGGTATGCGCCTGGCGCTATGCTATGTGTTTTTTTGAGTGGCCATTAAAAGAAAGTTTTTTCAGCAGAATCAGACCTATAAACACAGAGAACAAACTGATGGTCGCCAGAGGAAAGGGGCTGAGGGGATGGGCAGGAGGGGTGAAGGAGACTGGGAGCTCCTGGCATACAGTTATGGGGTGACTAAGTCACAGGGATGAAAGCCACGGCATAAGGAATATAGTCAATGATATTTTAATAGGGTTGCATGGTGACAGATGGCGGCTACACTTGTGGTGAGCATAGCATAATGTATAGAGACTTTGAATCATTGCATTGTTACACCAGAAACTAATGGAACAGTGTGTGTCAACTACACACAAATAAAAAAATAACATTTTTTTTAGAGAGCAGGCTTTTTGTCAGTAAGCGACGTCATCACACTGGGAATGCAGCCACTAGAGTCAGGACCGGTTTTCATGATCCTCAAGCTGACTGAGGGATTTAGGTCCTGGTCCTTGATCCAACATGGGAGAACTGTCTTGTGCACATTCCAGAAGTGTACGTCCCAGAAAGTGAGGGCTTTGAAATTATCTTGGGTCCCAAGAGGTCACAGGGCTCTCAGATACCTTGCAGTCCATTGCAGCCTCCAACCTAAAGCTCCATGGAGCACTAGACCCGATTAAACTGGGAACTGCTGCGTGAGGGCCAGGTTTCAGGCAACTTCCCGTGGATTTGGAATGAGGAGTAGAGGCAGGCCCAGAGCAAAATGAGCTGAGTAGGGAAAGGGAAAATAGATTCTGAATGTAAAAAGCAGGGCTCTTTGATGGGCCGAGGAACTGACACATGGAAAATGTAATGCATTATTGACAAACACGTATGCTGGCTGCAAAAATAATTAACACAAGCGGAAAAGAAATAGGAATGAAATGGAGCAGAAAGACTTTGAAAGATTGTGAAGTGGCCGCTGAAATTGCCAAGCTAATGTCAGAGAGATGATTAAAATTTTCCAATAGAACAGGTGAATAGGTAGTTAGGAGAGTGTGATGTAAACCAAGAGAGAGTGGATCATTATATGAATCCGCACTGAGGTACTAATCAGCATTTTATGTGCAACTTTGCAAGTGCACATTTTAGCAGATGGAGGAAGCTCTTAAAAGCTGATAGCTAAAGTGAGTCTGACTGCCTTTCTACTCCGTAATAGCCGTCCCTGGAACGGGTACTTGCTCCAAGTGAGCACTGCAGGACCAGTTCTCAGAATAGAATTCCAGACATATCAAGATGCTCACAAAGTAAAGGTCTCTGCAAAACTCTAAGGCAAAGGGAGGGGAAGGTGAAGAAATGGGATGTTTCTGTCTTCCCAAGCAGAGGTGCCTAGGGGAACAGCCTCTCAACAGCTAAGCTGGAGGCTCAGTAATCACACTCATAGTCTCAAAGTCAAGATCAAGTAGCAACCAGGAGAGAGTCTTCTGCAGACCAAACTGTATGCACGCATGCAGACACGCACACACATTCCTACAGACACTGTATTGCTGCAATAACAAAAACAATTAGGTGGTGGATTGCGGGTATGTTAAAAGGGAGTAATTCTTCATGATCAGAATGATTTTTTTCGCTCATTCAACAGAAAAAGGCTCTTATTTTTTATTTGTTGGCAAAGCCAAATTAGAAAAAATATATATCTTTACGACCACAGGAGACAAATGAGTGATACCAAATATCACTAAAAATGCTATTAATCTACAGTGATATAAAATTACCATCTCAGCACAAAGAAAGCCTATAGAATCTGAATTTCTCCAGCATCATAAAAACAAATGAGAAGCGAAATTGAGAGTAAGTATGCTTTTGAGATGCCGTTAAGAGTTACATGCATTGTTAAC
>PITA01002955.1:97907-148986 GCA_004023965.1 Spilogale gracilis
TGTGACAAGGAAGAGAAGACAGGTCAGAGGTTTCTTCTTCAGGAACCAGAGGGGTGCGGGTGATCCCACTGGATGACCAGCAGGCAGCACAAAGCACTGTGGGCTCCTTGGCCAGCGGACCTCCCCAAATGTGAACAAGGCCGCCCTCTGTCCTTCTCCCCTCATCTCTCGCTCTGTTTCGTGGAGGGGAATGTCAGCCCGATTCCAGGATGTTTCACAAGCCTCTGGAAAAGCCGAAAGAGGGAAAGGGACGGCCAGGTCATTATCTGACTGGAAGTCGAGGGCAGCGGCATTGGGCTATTGATCGGGTGGGAGGCTAATGAGGACGCGGAGGAGGACAGGTTGAGTAAGGTAAAAAGATCAAGAAGTGGAAATGGAAGAAATGAGTGTTTCTACTTCTTCCACATACAACAAAAGAAAAAAGGAAACACACCCCCACCACCAACTACACTTGGGGAAGTTTAGAAAAGGACACATGACAGTTTTTAACTGGTCTCAGAGGTGATGTGGGAACAGTATCTTAAGGTGGAAAGCTTCACCAAGATGCTACAGGTAAGCTGTTCGCTGCTCGCCAAAGGAAAAAGCGTGATAGTGATAGTTTTTTCCTTTTCATTGGTTGCCTTCTTCTACATAGGTTTTATCGTGTATATGTGATACTAGGTAATACCATTACTATGTGTAACGCTAGATACAGGACATCCCCAGGAGATGAAGATTCCCTTATTTAACAAAATATACTGATGGGAAAATACCCTCACAGGGCACAAGAGTGTCGCACCCAGGGGCACATCATTAGAACAAGGCTTAATCCAGAAATATAACTCAAATCCCACTCTGATCCATGTCCTTTCTATGAAACCCTACCAGGCGCCTAACATCCTTATTGGCAGAGGCACCAACCTTGAGGACACAGGGATGCTGGGCATGGCCTTCTGGGTCTTAGCAGAAGTGAACAGAAGGGACAGATCTCAGCTGGTGGCGCCTGAAGCTTCAACTTATGGGGTCTTCTTTAAGAAAAAGAATTTAAAAAGATGAATGCAAAACCACAAACCAGGTATGAATGGAAAAATTAATTTGAACGGGTAAAGAAATTGCATCAAATCAGAAATTTTATAACACTGACGAATACCAATAATTTCTAAAAAATCCAGAAGAATAACTGAAAAACAGAAAAATATTAGTTTATTAGAACTGATAAAGTTCTGTAATGCTTGTTTCCCTAAATTTCTTGCCTTCATTCTCTCTGACTGCCTCTTTCTATAATAACGATTTTGTAATATTTCCTAGAAAAAGGAGCAAAGAGTAATTCAGTCTTTCCTCCAGTATGATTGATCAAAATGTGTTTATTATTGATGGTTTTAAAAAGGGACTCTTTACTTCAGCCTTTTATAGCAATGCCCCGTATCTGTAAATTCCTCTGCAGTTTCATGCTTGAGAGGTGTTTCTTAGCTCCGGCCACAGCTTTCAGAGACTTGATCAAGCCGGGAAGTCTCCCTCCCCACTTTCCAGTCCTAAGTCCTCCCTTCCCTTTCTTATCAGGCCTGACCCACGAATAGAGGTTGAGATGCCAGGTGGCCATAAAGATCAGGTCAAAGGTGGTCATGAGCATGGTTTGGCTATTTCTTGTTGAAGGCAACGTTGGGCCAGGTTGCTCAAGGTGGCCCACCAGAAGAGGTTGTCGTTAGGGACCAAGTGGATGAAGAGACTGTGCCCAGCATGCCAGCCGCGCCAGCAGCCCCAGGACCATGACAGGCAAAAGCAGTGAGGCCCCCAGGCTAAGGCAATGCTCTTTGTCTCCTGGCTCAGGTGCCTGCTTTCTTCTAGAGGCAGCACCTGTGCCTTGGAGAAGACCTGAATGTCGGAGAAGACTTGAATTTCCAGTTTCTCCAGTTACATGCTGTGACTCCACCTCTGGTCAGCTCTGGCCACTTGATGAAATAGATAGCTCATTTTCAGGACCTTCCTTTCTCTTTGGAATGTAATTAAGGTAGAAATTCACAGGTAGAGCATTTGTAGTAGTAAGTTTTGAAGCTCAAAGTAGCTTTTCTAGCCTATAGATAATACACATTCAAATTCTGATCAATCTTGTTAAAGACTGAATTAGCTTTCTATTCCTCCTATAATAAGTATCCCAAGGTTGTCACATGAAGAGTCAATCAAAGAGTATGCAGCCAAAAAAGTGTAGGAAAAAATCACAGCAGTGTGGCCCTCTCAGCAGCTCCGGAACCCAGAGGAGAGAGCCCCATCACTGAGGTACCCCCAACCCTCTAGAGAGTTGCTCTTGGCTTCCCAGTAGAACTCATTAAGAAATGTTTCCCTTCCAAATAAATGCCTGTGAAACATTTAAAGTGCCTCAAATTTGGGTGACTGAATTTAGATCAGAAATATTAAGACAAAAGTCCTCAAGATTTTCAGGGACATAGTTGTAACCATGGTATTCCATGCGACCAATAGGGAAGATACTGTGATGTTTGAGAATATCCCCTCAATTAGGCCAAGAAACAGACCCACCCGTCACAGGTATGTCTGCAGTCAACAATGAATTTTGTAACAAATGTTGTAACCTTTCCATTAGCCCTGATTTCCTCACCGATTAGAAAGGGAATGGTACTATGGTTATAGTTAGCTCAAAGGGTGTGAAAGCTCCTACCACAGTGTCCTACATATGTGCTTAATAAATGGGATTTCCTTCCTAGGGATTTACAATATGGTCTCTTGAATTTTACAGACAGTGTTCTATGGTGTCTTTCATTTTTACTATAGATGCTCCATTTATGCAACTTGAGTTCCTGCTGGAACCCAAGAGATCCCATTGTTTTTAAGACCTCACTAATTCCCGACTTCTGCTTTATCTTCTTCACCCAAAGACCAAACCCGGAACTACTGCTTCCACTGCAGAGCGCCTGTTTTGTGTGATGTCGACACTAATCCACAGAACAAATGAGATGACAGTTAGATCATTTTTTCTCGTAGCTTTTGATGTTCAATCTTCCCTGAAAGACTAGATACACAGCTCAGAGGGGAGCATAAGGCATCATGAGACATGCCTACTACTTTCTCTCTTACTCAGACTTCTCCAGGCTGCACATATTTCTAATTCTAGGAGTGCCTGTGAGCATTTAAGGTCATGCACTGACATAGTCAATGGTCTGTGCTAAGCTGTCCATGTGTGATCAGATCACACATGCTCAATTATTGAGTCCCTTCCTTTGAAATGGATGCTATAATTCTTCAAAGTTTTCTGATATCCAGCAATGTACTTTTCCAGACCTCTTCCTAAACTATGTCACTTTTAAGGTCTATAGTAGGGTTTTTATCTGGTTTTGAATGCTGAATGTATCTGGCTCATTTATTTTACTATTACTATTACTACTACTACTATTATTATTATCATCATCTGTGTCTGCTCATAAAGCGGCAGGGGACTGGTGAGGAGAAGGTGAGGGAGGTAGAATTCTAGCTCAAAACGAATTGACTAACAACTACTAATTGTCTTTCAGATCTTTAGCTTCACTCTAAATCTCAGACAGTTGTTTCCAAAGGTGGGAAGAGAGGGCTTAGAAGTAAATGGGCAGTACTACCGGGATGTAAAAGTGATTGACATGGGCACAGACCATATCAGCAGTACCTTCTGAACACAAACATATCATGTCATAGCATGTTATAGCATGCCATAGCATGTAATGTCATATATTATGGCTTCCTTCAAATTGCTCTGTTCTCTTAAACTTAAAGGAACAAGGCAAATGCTTGCAGAAATTTTAACTCAAACAAGTAGACTTGTGGCATTAGTATAGTACCTTGAGTTCTTTGGAGTCAAAGCACTGGCTCAGTTTTCCTTGCTAATAAATGTTTTGGTCACAAACTCATACCCAATTCCGTTATATGTGTAATGCATACAAATTCATTTGGTTTGTAGCAAGACCATTTGGTATTAAAGTTATTAAAAAACCACTAACCAATTACTAAGATGTATCCTAATGAGAAATAAAGGCTAGTCATGACTCTAGAGGTAAATAGATGGTTAAAAATAACTCAGCAGGGCACCTGGATGGCTCAGTGGGTTAAAGCCTCTGCCTTCGGCTCAGGTCATGATCTCAGGGTCCTGGAAGCGAGGCCCACATCGGGCTCTCTGCTTGGCGGGGAGCCTGCTTCCTCCTCTCTCTCTGCCTACTTGTGATCTCTCTCTCTGTCAAATAAATAAATAAAATCTTAAAGGAAAAAATAACTCAGCAATTGGTCATTGGAGTAAACCTTAGAAATAATTTCACCCAATCCAGTCATTTTACAGATAGGGGTAATGAGGCCCAAGTCGCTCATGTGGTTTGGTCCAAGAAAGCGGCAAACGAGCATTAACATCCAAGTGTTGTGACCTCTACTTGAAGCTATGACACGATGTGATAGTATTTGTACACCGTGCTGGCATGAGCTGGGGGTGGACCTGAGGACACCAGGACAGGCTGGGTGAAAACATTGACTACATTTTGAAAAATATTTTATTACTATGATAATAATAATAAAATACAGAGCATTCAAGATGGATATCAAATATTAAATCCATATAAAATCTCAAAGTCTTTTCCAAAAATGTTAATAACAAAGTTGAGTTTGCTTCCATGCACATAACTCTTTTATGCCAAGTTTTATGTTTGAAATGGCTACAAGCAAGTCCTGATCAAGTCTTTTTAATGATCTCTTCAAAGTCTTGATAGTCACCATTGATGAGAAACTTTGTTCACACAAGTAGGTGATAAAAAATTTAAAGCCATTTTTTACAACCATTCAAAAATTTACAGCAGCCGAAATTATCTTTAAAGAATCTAAGAGTTCTTCTTTTTTATTTTCTTTGACCGACGTAGATGTTGAAATTTCTTGTGATAACGGAAATGAATTTCAAATCCAGTCAAACTTCTCCAAGTATTTGAAAAGAAAGGAGCTTGAATGTGCAGAACATGCACACAGTGCTCGAGCCCTTGCCCACCACCTGCGTGGACTCCACTAAGAGGGCAGACCTGTGCAAATGCACCTAAGTAACCAGGATGTGTGAAGAAAGAGGTGCAGGGCCGCCTTCTGTGCTATGCTTCGCAGGAGTTCCTCCTGGCCTCCCCAACTCCCACTCTCCACCCAGGCTTGGACAACACCTCACTTCGCTGTTCCCCCACGCTGCCGCAACAGGAAGTCTCCAGCATCTCTGCAGCCCTTTTGCTCACAGTAGGCAGTAGTGAGCTCTGCAGCAGACAGCTGAGGGTAGGTAGCCAACGGCACCTTCTTGGCAGTGCTCAGTGCATTGCAGAGAAATTCATGGTTTTAGCCATTGGTAGGGAACATGGGGCTTGCCCAACAGATCCCCCAGGCTGTTCTTGATGAGTTTTGGACTGATGAGCAGCTCAGGACCTCAGTTACCCCAGGCCTCAGGCACTGAGGGTTTACTCATTTACAGTACACCTGGAACCTTTTCCAGCATGGCAATCAGGAAGCCCAGGGAGGTGTAACTGACATGGTGTATATCTGCAAGTGACAAGCTGGGGCCAGACAGGATTGTGTGCCACTCAATCTGTCTTCTCTCCCCTCTCCATTAATAATCTGGCCAACATTCTCTCCTTGAGGATGAAAGTAATGTCTCCTTAGTTCTACCAAGGGACCAGCAAAGGTAGTAGTTTGACTTCCCTCAATAACTGGTGGTCCTAGAAATTCATGCAATTAGTATCTAATTGAAATTTTATTTTACAAATAAATTAATAATACTAAATCTTATTATACCCACTCTGATATCACAGAGGGCTGACTGCTCTCTCTCCGAAAGTGCTCAATGTCAATGAGAACAACACCGCTGACCACTGTAAAACAAACATCATTATGGATAGAAAAATAAAATCAAGCAGTTTCTTTTACAGTTTTTACCCCAAACTCCATTCATTATCTGACTGTATTTGCTTCATCCATTTCCATTCCCTTGGGCTGAGCAGTGTTTGTGTCATAAAGAACTGCAACCTGCTCTAAAAAGCTCTGAAGGGCTTCTCCCATCTTCCTTTTTAAAAAAAAGAGAAACGCCTTTTTCCTACGGTTGGGAAGTAGTGCTGAGTGGACAGCCCTGTTTATACTGTGAACAGCTCTAGCACAGATCAGCACCCACTTTCTCCCAATTTCTACGCGGAATGTTGTTGTCCTTCAAGGACCCACCCTGGGGGGGCGCGAGAGTGATGTCTCATCTGCTGTCACATGGACATGCCTGAGAGCAGTTTGAACATCTCCAGTGCTGCCAGAGGGAGCGGCCACCAAATTCTGACCCTGATTTGTGTTCAGCACGAGCATCGTGGTGTCCCTGTGTGCCCAAAGCATGTTCCGCATGGGAAGACCCCCCCCACTGACAGCTCCACTCACACCTACTGGGGACCTCAGCATTCCGCTCACTCACTGGGCCCTGTACAATGCATATTTGTCTTTTTTCCTTGCCCAGTCAGCAGTTCTTATAACACAGTAATGTTATACCACTAACTACCCCCGATCTTGGTGGCTTGAAAGAACCATCACTATATTCTCACTCAAACATTTGGATTTGGCTGATCTAAGCTTGCTTCAGCTGGCCTTGATTTCAAGTCACAGATTGGGTCCAGATCAGCTCAACATGTTTTTTTTCATCCTCTTTAGAGCACCAGATGAGCCTTGGGTATTTTCTCGCAGCAGAAGCCCAGCTGCATGAGCATATTTTCCATCTCTGCTGGTGTCGTGTCTGTGAATGGTCCACGGGCCTAGACAAGTCACAGGGCCATGTAAAACATCAGTGGAAGGGGAAAGTACACTCTCCCATGAAAATATCTCAGAGGGGCAGGAGTTGGAGGTGGGAGTGAGTATTTGCTGACCCATCATCCAACCCACCACATACCAAATCTAAATTACAAGACCAATAAACATGCCATCAGGATGGCGTCAAGCCTGAGATGGTCTTCTCTGAGAGGTTTATGTGAAAGAATACATGTCTCATATTGTACAAATATCTCACATCAAAGCACTACCATGTGGCTTCTTGGTCAGCTCCCAGCTGATCCTGTTTGAAATGGTCAGAACTCGCCCAGTGAGGGACCCTGGCTTCCAGAACCTGGGAAAAACCAGCCTGGTTTTTAAAGAAATCACTCCTTTTTTCTCTTCACTTGTAGTCCATAATGTTGGAACTGCCTAGACTCCAGAACCTTCTGTATACTTTTTTCCAACCTCTCCTGCCATCTGAACAGATTTCTTTCCATACCCCAGACTACTTCTAGGGAAGTCTGGGATGGCTTTGCAAACTCAAAAGAAGAACAGAGATCCTTTGCTAACGCCCTTTTTTCCCAGCTCAAACAATGTGTATATGTATAGATATAGATTTATAGCATGTATGTGATAGGCCATGCTCCTGTCCTATCACTGGTGATATAGCAGAATCAAACACATGTAAATGGGAACCACACGCACAGTACGTGCCCCTCCCTGCAGGGGAAGAAAGTTGCAGCACTATCTCTGGGCCCCCCCTCACCTCTTCTGTTCTGCACTGCTTTTGGTCTGAAATAGACCCATGGAAGTCTCTTTCACAGGGACAATGACATAGTGCTCAGTCACAGGTTTAATCTTTCAGAGTCAATATTTGCAGAAAACATGAGCAGCGTAGGACACTGCCTTGGAGTTGTTGATCAACCCCTTTCTGAGGCCTCTCTTCTTTAAATTTCCTTTTTATTTTCAGCTCACCATTAGCTTCATAATGGGGTATGCGCCTATTTGTGTCACTACATTATCTTTTTTTTTTTTTAGTTATTTATTCATTTATTTTCAGTGTTCCAAGATTCATTGTTCATCTTATTGTCCCAAAGCCTGTCAAGGACCATAGTGAGCCCTGATTCTGGATCAAGTCAAAGAGACCTCCTCCTTCACAGCCTGGTCCATAACCAACAAGAATGATAAGAATGACTTAATGCAGTGCCCTTGGGAAATAGGGAGCAGTCATAGGCACCTGAGAGAAGCAATGTGGGACCGAGATCATCTCCAACCTAGAAAATGGGCAGGGTTGCTTGTCACCTGTTTAGAAAGCTGAAACACCACCATGAAGAAAATGGTTCCTTGATGCCCATTTCACATGCCAAACAAAGGAGGCACAGGGACAGATGAAGTGACAAGTAAGAGTCACACCGTGAATCAGTGGGAGCCCTGAGTGACCGTCAGGAGTCTCTTCTGCTTCTCAGGGCATCGAGATTCTGTCTCGAGACTGAACACCACAAATCTTTCATTGTGCAAGTCCCTTTCCCATGGCTTTCAGATAGGAGCATTGGAATTGAGAAAATATCAGAAAAGTTGTTCTATAAGAGGAAGGCGAGCCATTTTCAGTCCCCTGACAACTTTCCATTCTTTCTTTCTAGAAGATTTAGACAAATTTTCATTATAAATCCTCTGGGTCATTGGTTTTCCATCCCATCTGCTACAACATGAGATAGAGAACTTTCATTATTGTGTGTCTGTTTGTATGATTGCTTATGTACCCTATAGACCTCAGAGAAATGTAACAGTTATTTACCTTACATATTAAGACTTTATTTTATACTTATTCCCAAAAATGTAAAGTCTGAGCATCTTAGCTTGGACTCATCAAGCACCAAGAAATTAGTCTACTAAAGTGGCCCATAGAACTTGAAACAGTTATAGTTTCTCCCAAAGTTGAAAAAAAGAACTTTTTAGTCAAGGCCATTCAGCCAAGTTCATGTGAAATGAAAATGCATTAAATTTTCTAAGACCTTTTTGTTGGGCAAGAGGTAAAAATAAATTTAGAAACCCTTGAAGAAACCTGAAAGTCATTTAGGCAGGCTTCTCTGAGCAGAGGCCTTCAACGGGTCTCTGCCCATTACTGGAAGTCAAAACATCTAACATCCATTTACTCTTGAGGCTTCTGTATTCCCGCCCAGAGCTCGCAGTCGGCCTGTCTCCAGTTCCCCTGTGCCAGCATATCTGTTAATGTCCCAAGCGGCTTCCTTTACAGCCGCGTGATCATCTGTGTATTATTAACTAACCGCAAATTAAAGTCATTACTTGGTGCTTAATTTTATGTAACATTTCTTTGTAATGTGTACAAAAGAAATGTGTTTTTACATGAGTTTGGTAAATAGCATGTGCCATGATTAATTAGAGAATTTAATGGGTCTGTTGGTCCAAAATTAAATTCAGTGCAACAATTTTAAAAAATAATTTTTAAACTGACATTTCAAGGTGTGTGAGTTTATAAAAAAAGGGGAACATCTTACACTGATGGTCCTTATGTGCCGTTGCATATCTATCTGTTGGATTTTACCTGCTAAGGGACTCATTTTTATGTTTCTCGAATCTATAGGCTCTCTAAGAAACACCAACATTCAAATCGCTATTTTAAATCTTTTTTGGACCAAGGTAGGATGTAAATGAACTAACAAGCAAATTCTTAAATACTTGGAGGTTCAGACATCTTTTAGTGTAGTTCACTGCCCTTCAGCTCTTATGCTCTACCTCCTCTTCGGACACGCTGAATATATTCCTGACTCAGGGCCTTTGCACGTGTTCCTTCTGCCTCGACATCTCTCTGCCTGAGTCTTCATGTAGCTCCAATCTCAGACAGGGACAGGGGGTCTGGCTGGTTCAGTCAGCAGAGCAAGTGACTATTGATTTCAGGGTTATGAGTTCGAGCCCCACATTGGGTGGAGAGATTACTTAAAAATAAAACCTTAAAAAAAATCTTAGGACTTCTTTGACCATCAAGTGGAGGAAGTTCCCCACCCCAGTCCCCACCATATCACTGCGTTTAATGTTTTATCTACAGAATAAGTCTCTCTCGGACATTATCTGGCTTTTATTTGTTCATTGCTTTTCCTCTGTCTCCTCCTAAGAAGGTAAGATCCTTGAGAGCAAAAACATATCTACCTTATCCTCTCTGTATCTCCAACACCTAGAACAATGCCTGGAGCATTAATCAGGGCTTCATATATCTTTATGAAATGAACAGATGAATGGCATTGCTCTCACAAACCCTAGAAATAGCCATGTTCCTGAGAGAGAGAGCTAATTGGCTTTAAAAGTTTTCTTGAAGAAACAAAGAGAAATTCAGTATTTTTTGGCCAGGCATGAGAAGCACTAGAAAGAACTGAATAATTAAAATGTGAACAAATTAAAAGCTGGGAAGAACAGGCATGAAGGTTGTAACTAATTGCTTAGCTTACAAAAACACCAAGTACCAGCCAAGAAGTGAAACTGTGATGCAGTTGGCACCTCCCATCTTCATAAGCCCAACAAGCAGTTTGAATGGTTCCCGTTAAAAGAATTAGCCAGGCCACTGTCTTTGCTGACAAAAAACTAAAATATCTGAAGCTTCTTTCAATTTTCATATATTTAAAGCAGTATTCTGAAGGTTGAGATGATGTTTCACAGGACAGGGCTATGAGGGAGAAGCAGCTACAGGAATGTGACAGAGTCCTGATAAAGAATAAAAACTAAGAGATACAAAGTTCCACGCTCAGTGTCATGCTATATTGATGTTTTATTCTTAAAATACAGTGAAGCCTCTTTCCCAAGACTCCTGTGCCTTTAAAGCTCCTCTTCAAGTCAACACAAAGTCTGTATCAAACCAATAAGAATTATTATAATTATAATTATTATTATTATAAGGGCCTAGCCATATTAATAAGATTTTATTTCCCAATTATGAGTAAGGTCTGGAAAATGTTTATGTTCTGGTTTTCTGAATGTGCTTAGAGTGAATGGAAATCTAGGTGGCCCTGCGTGCAATGAGTTAGAATTTCCTTGTTCAAATCCCATCTCTGCCATTTTATTATCTGTAAACTTTGGCAATGTATTTAATTTCCGAGTCTCAGTTTTCTCGTCTGCAAAATAGGCCTGATATAACTCATGTGGATTACATGTAAAACACACGTTTTCATGGAATCTCATGCGTCGGTCATTTTACTTATTACTTTTAAGTTTTAAGTTATAATTTAGTATTATCCTCCTGCTAGATTGTAGAGTAATTGACCCAGATTTACTATTGACTCACTAATTATATTGTTGTTTTGGCATTGGTGGTATTCTGAAACTATTGTGTTTGTAGTGAGAGAAAAAGTAAAAATGTTTTTATATTGGTGTCACTGAGAACTGGGACTTTGGGCTAGGGTGAGAGGAGACACAGATGATGGATCAATCAGATTAAGTAAAAACCCTCTTGTTCTGCAAATAAATCTGCAGTAGCAATCCTGATTCATAATGTGTTTTATGTTTAAAAAGGACTCATTTTCGGGGCGCCTGGGTGGCTCAGTTGGTTAAGCGACTGCCTTCGGCTCAGGTCATGATCCCAGAGACCCGGGACCGAGTCCCACATCGGGCTCCCTGCTCGGCGGGAAGCCTGTTTCTCCCTCTCTCACTCCCCCTGCTTGTGTTCCTTCTCTGGCTGTGTTTCTCTCTGTCAAATAAATAAAATCTTTAAAAAAGAAAAAAAAAAGACTCATTTTCTAGTTCTGTCCACTGAAAAGGCCTATAAATGATGGCTAACCCAATGACAGTGAGCATCCTTGTAACCTAAACTGTGTCTCTAAATACTATTCCCCCTCAAAGGAACCAAGCTGCTCCGAAAGATGATTGAGTCCAGGCTGATTCCAGGCCTCATGAACTTCCAAGAAGTTCATCAAATGAGTCTGGAATATCTTGTCATACTAGAAAGCAAGGAATCTAGGAAAAACTACTGGGTTTTGGCCCAAAGGATTTGGTTACCAGCTGAAAGAGGATCCAACTGACCAAAGAGTTGAGCATCAGTAGGCTGATGAATACAAAGGGTTGAAACATACCAAGTATCTTCAAATTCGTACGTTCAGTATAATACCAAAAAATTAGACTCTCCTTCAGAGTATGCTAGGGAACCAATTCATTGTGCTAAAAAACAAAACAAGCAAGCAAACAAAAAATACCTGGTCTCAGAGTGACCAGAGAGTCAGGGGAATTTTCTCTTTATAGAAGTTTTCCCGGGGCGCCTGGGTGGCTCAGTTGGTTAAGCGACTGCTTTCTGCTCAGGTCATGATCCCGGAGACCTGGGATCGAGTCCCGCATGCGGCTGCCTACTCGGCGGGAAGCCTGCTTCTCCCTCTCTCACTCCCCCTGCTTGTGTTCCCTCTCTGGCTGTATTTCTCTCTGTCAAATAAATTAACAAAATCTTAAAAAAAAAAAAAAAAAAAAAAGAAGTTTTCCAGCTAACAAATGAATAAAGACCAACTGAATCAGGATATGACCATTTTGCAACATCCTAATCAATTAGTGGATCTGAGCAATGACCAGCAATGGCTGCTCAGATCATCAAAGAGAGACAATCAGACATTATGTACCTCCTAACAGAAGTGCAAAACACTGTATAAAAAATATCCTTGACAGAATAATTGAATCTTAATCTTATCAAGCTTCTAGATCTAACTGCCAATTTAGAGCTTACAATGACAGAGTAATACAATAAATAGGGACATAGTCAGCAAAATCCAAACTGTTGGAAACTCCAAGACAAACACCCAGTTTCTTCAACAATAACAACAATATTGCAAGGGAAGAAAAAAAAAGGAGAGAGAGAGATGATAGGGAGATATAAAAATTTTTTACATATAAATGTATTTATTTGATCATATTTTAAAACGCAGAGTAGAATCGCATCCATTTTTAAAAATGGTATTCCTGTAGGGGTACCTGGTGGCTTAGTCATTAAGCGTCTACCTTCGGCTCAGGTCATGATCCTGGGGTCCTGGGATTGAGCCCCTGCATCGGGCTCCCAGCTCTGCAGGGAAGCCTGCTTCTCCCTCTCCCACTCCCCCCTGCTGTGTTCTCACTCTCTCTGTGTCTCTCTCTGTCAAATAAATAAAATCTTAAAAAAAAAAATAGTATCCTTGTAAACAGATTGAAATTCAGAGCTACTATTTTTCTTCAGAAACTTCTGAAGATTGAACATTAGCAGTCTAGAAGCCTTTTCCTTCCCCCCAGGCTCTCCTGCACTTGGGATAGAGAGGGTTGGCGACAATTGACATTAAATAAATAACACATGGTTGAGTATGCCAAACTTTCTACCCCTGCTCATAGGCAACAAGGTGACTTTGCTTATTTTCAAACTAAAGTCACAGAGTAAGCAAGTAGGCTTATCAAACAGATAATTGAGGGAAGTTTCCATTTTAGATAATTTCCAAAAGTAGGAACAGATGAATTCAGAGCTTAATTGTTCAGTCCTCTCTTTTGCTTCCCAGAAGGAGGTATACTATCAGTGGTGCTTAGATCCTTGGTTCACTGAGACATCGGTGTAATGCTTTCAGTTCCTTTGATTAAAATGTGTTGGAAGAGCCATCTTTGGGTAGGGAAGAGAAGTTAGTTTATTACAATGATGGAACTATACAAGAGAAATCAAAGCAGCAAGCACCAGGCAGTGTCCTTTCCCTCTTGAACTTCAATGATCAACTTCACAGTCTAAGCAAACTCAACTGGAGAGCAGATGATGAGGTCAGAAAAATGAGGAAAATTTCATCCAGATCTGTGGACCACTTTGATCTCGGATTCCCAGTACCTTACCTCTGTAGGCAAGATAGTTATAGGGGGTTAAGACTCCATTTTTTGACCAGTGAAGTAAAATGGCATACACAGCTGATCGTTTTGAGGTATACCATAGATACTATATTCTTCCCCATTGCATCCTCCATGGTTTAAATGCATAGATAGCCTCCCCATTGATGTTCAATCACTTCCCAGCAGCAAGAAGCCTTTCTTGGAAGATGGGAACAATCAGTCCATTTTTAGTAGATTCAACATTGAGAAGATGGTTGCCTCCCAAACCTACTGTCTAAACCAGTTCTGAAATGATTTCAGATTCACTTGCAATGTCAGACAAGGCCCTGTCACAATGATAATCCCAGGATGCTTTGTGGATGATGGTGCATTGCCGGGAGCCATTAAGTATATTGGTATTGCTTGCAGCATGGCAGGAGGGGCGGATCACGCAGTGCATATCTCCCACTTGTGATCTAGTGACCTCCTTGGCTTGAATTTGTCTTGACAATTGTAGTATCATCCATGATAATAAGAGCATTTCCAACCCCATAGGTCATTTCCCTTCATCCTTGACAGAGCTATCCCTGAAGAGCCAAGAAAGAAAATTTGTAGAGTTCTTTTTTTTTTTTTTATTAAAAGATTTTATTTATTTGACAGAGAGAAACACAGCCAGAGAGGGAACACAAGCAGGGGGAGTGAGAGAGGGAGACGCAGGCTTCCCGCCAAGCAGGGAGCCCGATGTGGGACTCGATCCTGGGTCTCCCGGATCATGACCTGAGCTGAAGGCAGTCGCTTAACCAACTGAGCCACCCAGGCACCCCCAAAATTTGTAGAGTTCTAATAAGTATCAGGACATTCTCATCCTCCATCAGATCAACAGTTCAGGTCCCTGTTAACAAGGTCAAATAGCTCTGGCATTGTTTTCACACTGACAAAATGCTGTGTTTTGAAGCCATTTTTCTTATCAAGTAGATAGTAGATAGAGCCATTCTAAGAGTGGATGAAAGACTCCACAGCATATGTTCCTCTTCCAGACAGCTGTTCCCAACTCATCAACTCAGCAGAACATGATGAGGATGGGGCTCCCAGGTCCTCAAAGTTCTGGCTCCAAGACATAGGACTTGGCCAAGGCTTTGTGATACTCTGTGGTCAGGACTACCTACTGGTTCTGTGGTCTGGATGAGTTCAGCCCACTTGTGGGGGTGGAAGAGTTACAAGGGAAACTATGGCCCCGAGTCCGAGGAGCTGCAGCCAGCCTGGGAGTTGTCACTTCTGAGGCTCTGGTCCTGGGGCGGCTCGTTGCCCATCCAGTGCCCCCATCTCACTCACCACCCCAGGCCTGCTTGGACAGCACGCCCCTAGCACACTAACTCCCCAAAACTCTGCCTCGCCCAACTGATCCAGAATCGAGACTCGGCCACTTCAAGCTATAGTGGTGCCCAGACCACACTGAGTCCCCAGGACTCCCCCTGACCCCAGCATCTGTCAATTAAGAGAGACTTTTAATTCATCAATCCTAATGAGTGGACTTTGCATGGAAACTGACTCAAGCAAAGCAAATGCTTTGTTGTGTTCTGCGTTGTTTGAAGGAAAACAGAATTGGTCTGGTATTCCCAGAAGGAAATCTGAAAGAATGGAGAGCCCCGGGGTAGAGAGGTTGGGAAGAGCAGGGCACAGACCAAGGAGGTGGATGTGGGACCTCCTTGCTGCCATACTGGTCTCAATCTCATTTAGCTCTTATCTCTAATTAGCCCCTCAGTGAAACATTTTGGTTTAAGTAGAAATCTTAGACAAGGGATCCAAGAAAAGAACAGCTCTATTACACCATACCCTCCATTTCAACTAGAGATAAAACAGGAGAGAAAGGAGACATATCTTTAAACTCAATTCTGTCTTCAGTTATGCTTTATAGAAGACTTGTGTCATTCACCAAAGAGATGTAGTTTCCCCAGGGGAGACAGCAGGTGTGCATTTCCTCTCAAGGTTATTTAGTTGCTGTCAGGAAGACATATGATTAACAAAACCAAATGCTGGAAATATGAAGTATAGACAATTTTAAAGTTGTTTATATAGTTGATTACAGTATATCATACAATGTGTTGATACACCGTAAACCTGCCTATCACAAACTGTTTCCACACCTGTGCATCTGCCTTAAGCAGCCTAGCGCTTAGCTGAGCATAAATCCCCTGCTGGGAGAACGGCCAGCACCCAGCCAAACCCAGCTTCCCCCGATGGCCTTTTGGTCACCTCCTATGCACCAGCTTCACTCCGGTGAAGCTGAGACCAAAGGCCTGCGGACCCAAAGTGTCCTCTGCTGCAGTGAGAGCCCTCTGAGCTCCACAAAAGGAGACCAGCAGGAAAATGACAGGCCTTTGGGGGTTCCTCACTGTCCTTTATGACACTGCTATTCAAATCGGGGGCCGCTGTTGTAATCTTGGTTACTGTTCAGAGAAGAGGCAAACACAGAATCAAGAGAATGCGTTTAAAATGCTGAGAGCCATTTGGCAGGATGAGTTTATGTCTGTTGAATCGAATGAAAAATGGGACTTGGATTTTGTATGTATTGGCTTTTTATTCCATTTTTAGTTATTTTTATTGCCCCTTCCAAAGTATCAGGCTGTGACAGATTGCAAATTAAAAAAAACAAAAACAAAAAAAACCCAGAAAAACCTTGTCTTTTACTCTACATAATTTGAGAAGCATTGCCTTAAGAGTGATGGTCCCCATACCTGCTGCGTCCCCAAGCTTCCTTTTGACACGCTGACAGTTTCCAAGAGACAGCCAATGGCACAAATGTGGACCTAGAAAGATGGTCTTCCCAAAGGGTCACTCATGAGTGAGAAGCACCAGTGGTTGGTAGATCTCATGAAATCAGCCCCGCAGACCCCTGATTGCAGCATAACCCTTCGTCTTTCCAACAGTTAACAGCATTGTAATGGCAGTCATGGAAGCTGCAGCACTCAAGACTTACATAGGACTTACCATGGTATAGCCACTGTCCCAGATGCTCTGCGTACACCAGAGGACAAGTGGTTCTTCCCTTTGGAGTGACATATGGGCACACCTGTACATGTACACTGGGAAGCATAGCATCAAGCTAGTTTAAAGCGATTCTTTATATGGACCTGAAACTTTGCTAATGACTGACCTTTTATTAAGGTATTTCAAGACATAGTGCCAAATATACTAGAGACACTTACTAAAGAATAGAAAACTAATGCCCAGGAAATAAGAACCTCCTGTTCAGATACTGGTCATAGAGTTCAGCTGCAAAAAACTTTTTAACAGAAACAGCATTCCATCTTGGAAAATGTGGGGATAGTTGGAACTATGTTTTTATTTTTAATTGCTGCACTTGGAAATTCTGAGGCAGGAAATAGAGATTCACAAAATACACGTAAGAGGCAAAGACAACAACACAACAAAACTTGCTTCATGGTACAGAGAGCTTAGCTAGTACCAAGTCTTTCATTTACTAGTTTTCTCCCCCAGATAAGTTGTAAGACTGAGACACAGTTCAGACATTTCTTTACTCCTTGCCCTTTGTTGAGGTTTAATAAATGTTCAAATTTTGCAAAGTCTGTATTTCACAAACAGAATCTATTTGCCTTTGAGAAATGAGCTTGTTAGACTCAGAGATATATTTTGCCCTCTCCTGTGATCTCTGCTATATCCAAAGCTATCCCACTGCTGTTGGCAGCCAGATGCCCTCCTTGGCTTTGGAGTGATCAAAATAAGTCAATCACACACAAATTTTCAGTACATCGTTGTAGGGAGGGATCAAGAAGTTCACCCTGAGGAAATCTAAGTAGGAGTAACATTAGCTTCTTCCTCATGTTTCCCTGGCCTTTGTCCTTCCTTAGGTTCTGGGGACAACCCGAGGCTCGACTTTCTGGGATTAGTGGATATTCCCAAACCAACAAGAGCAGGCATGGAGATGTTTTCTCCCAACTGACTAAAATCTATTCTTCTTCCCACCAGTTTAAAACCTAAATGGTAATGCTAAAGCCCAATTAATTAATATTCACTGGAAGTCCATAGCATTCCAGAGCCATGATTCCTGCCCCTAATGAACCATGAATCTCAAGAGACTCTTCTCCACATTAACTCCTTGTGCCCTTCCAGATGAGGTCATGGGTGTAGGCATCCTCCTGAAGGCAGAGAAGAGAAAAAGTGGGCCTCCAAGGCAACTTGGTTAAAGACATGCTGTGAGTTAGTGAAAAGACAAGAAGGGGGGCACCTGGGTGGCTCAGTGGGTTAAAGCCTCTGCCTTCATCTCAGGTCATGATCTCAGGGTCCTGGGATTGAGGCCCACATCGGGCTCTCTGCTCAGCATGGAGCCTGCTTTCTCCTCTCTCTCTGCCTGCCTCTCTGCCTACCTGTGATCTCTCTCTGTGTCAAATAAATAAATAAAATCTTAAAAAAAAAAAAAAAGACAAGAAAAGAAAGGTATCTGTTACTTAGTGGGGATGTTTCCAGGAGAAAGTGTCCCAACTTGTTTCTTTGTGTTGTTTCTTATGTCTCTGTAGTAACAAGAAGTAGGATGGTTCCTTATAAAATGCCTTCAAAAAATTGTTGGGGTGCCTGTCTGGTTCATTTGGTGGAATGAGTGGCTCGTAATCTCAGGGCCATGAGTTCAAGTCCTGAGTTGGGTGTAAAGATTACTCAAAAAAAAAAAAAAAGCATTTGTTTACAAAAATTATCATTTACCTTTCCAACAAAGTAAAGAGAAAGATATTAATATCTCCATTTTATAGATAAGGACACCAAAACTCAGGAAGAGTAAGTCTTCATCCCTATAGTCATACACATTGGAGTGGATCCAGGACCCTAATTGAAGTCATTTGCCTTTTTAGCTCAGTGCTCTTTTACCATCGCAGATGCCTTTATGGTCTTTTCCTGGATTTAACATATCCCAAATTGAATTTCCGATTATCCTCCAAACCTTTCTTCTCTTAACATCTGTATAGATCTATGAGTCATCTTTTGATACTCTACTCTCTCTCACTTTCTCAGATCCAAGCCATCACCAAATTATGGCAATTTTATGCTCAAACACCCCTCTTGCTACTTCTGACTCCCCCATGTGGTTCAAGCACTCCAGTCACCTATTTGTAAATGCTCGTCAAAGTGGAATGTGTCCTATTAGGAATGTTACCAGGAAGACAGAGTAGCTGGGAGATGAGCTGTATTTCCTTTTAAAAATAAGATTTTGAGGGGCAGTTGGGTGACTCAATCAGTTAAGTGTCTGACTCTTGATTTTGGCTCAAGTCATGATCTCAGGGTTGTTGGATTGAGCCCTGCGTCAGGCTCTGCCCTTAGCAGGGAGTCTGCTTCTCTCCCTCTCCCTCTCCCCCTCCTTCCCACTCGAGTGCACTCTCCCTTTCTCTAAATTATACAAATAAATCTTTTTTAAAAAGTAAGATTTTGAGAGGTTTCTTCAAAAGAAAATAAGGAAAGACTAAGTTTGTGGGTCACTATATTTTCTTGGATATACTGAGAAGTATTAGTTGTAGTCATAGTTGTACCTTTACATATATATATAATTTATATATATAATATATATATATTATTTGTTTGTTTTGGAGAGAGAGAGAGCATACATGGGAAGGAACAAAGGGGGAGAAGCAAAGAGGGAGGGGCAGAGGGAGAGACAGAAATGTGAAGCAGGCTCCACGCTGAACTGGAGCTAGACGTAGGGCTGGATCTCACCACCCGGAGATCATGACCTGAGCTGAAACCACGAGTCAGATGCTTAATAGACTGAGCCATGCAGGTGCTACTGTCATGGTCATATCTTAAGTTTATATTTAACTTCTCTAAGTGCAACTGAAATCCTTTCAGGAATAAATGACAGTTTCAATTAAATGTATTGTGATTCAAAAACAAAAGAAACTAATGCTTTAGATGATTTAGTTTTCCTCTCACGGTGAGACTCTGAAAGCTGGGCAGACAAATGTTCTCATAATTTTACAGATTGAAAAACCTGAGGTACAGAGAAGCAAAGTGACTTGCCCAGGGTCGCATGACAGGACTAGGATCTGGAAAACCCACACCCATTTAGAGATCTTTTCCCCATAGGCTCTGGTAGCCTCTCTGATGCATTCTGTCCTCATACTTTAATGGTAAGATGACCCAATGAATAAAAAGCAATCTAGGAAATTAAAGATTGAGCAGAAGTCTGTGGCACATACACTATGGCCCAAATACTATAGTTCCTCTATTCTAGACACAGTGTGTGTGCTCCAGAAAATCAGAAGCAAAGACCTGAGTCGGAAATTTTCTTAAAGGACAATAGTTTAAAAAATAACTACAGCTACAATAATTTGGTAATGAATATACAACATAAAAAGAGGTAAACTGTGACATGACAAATGTAAAAGGGTAGAGAGTTTTTTTTTCCTGTTTTTTGTTTCTTTAATTTATTTATTTGACAGAGAGAAACACAGTGAGAGAGGGAACACAAGCAGGGGGGTGGGAGAGGGAGAAGCAGGCTTCCTGCTGAGCAGGGAGCCGGATGAGAGGCTCGATCCCGGGACTCTGGGATCATGACCCAAACCAAAGGCAGACGCTCAACAACTGAGCCACCCAGGCACCCCAAATGTAGAGGTTTTATATGCAATCCAAGTTTGGTTGTTAATGCAAAAGAGATTGTTATATCTGTAAAATTTTTTATGTAAAGTTCATAACCATGAAACCAAAACCTCCAGGACATTCACAAAAGATAAAGAGAAGGGGAATCAAAGCAGTCCACTACGCAAAACCCTCAGCTCACAAAGGAAGGCAGCAAGGAAGGAAGAGAGGAACAAAGGAATTAAAAAGCAGCGAGAAAACAGTAAGATAGCATTAATAAGTCCTTACCTATCAAAAAATACTCTAATGTAAATGGATTAAAATTTCCAATCAAAAGGCACGGAGCAGCTGGATGTATATAAAACAAGACCCAGTTCTCTGCTGCCTATAGGAGACAATGTTCATATCACACAAATACAATGCAATCCCTATGAAAATTATTTGACATTTTTCAAAAAAATAGAAAAAACAATCCTAAAATTCATGTGAAACCATAAAAGATCTGGAACACCCAAAGTAATGTTGAGAATGAAGAATAAAGATGAAGGCATCACATTTCCTGATTTTAAACTAGATTACAAAGCTTTAGTAATCAAAACAGTATGGTACTTGCAAAAAGACAGACACACAGATAAATGGAATAGAACAGAGAGCCAGAAATAAACTCCTGCATATTTAGTCAACTAATATTTGACAAGGGAGCCAAGAATACTCAATGCAGAAATAAAGGGTGCTGGGAAAAGAAACTGGTCCCCTATCTTATACAATACACAAAGATTAACTGAAAATGATTTAAAGACTGAAACAGAAGAACTGAAATCACAAAACTAGAGGAAAGAACAGGGGATACCTCCTTGACATTGGTCATGGCAATAATTTTTTAGATATGACACCACAAGTACAAGCAGCAAATGCAAAACTTAAAACTGGGACTACATCAAACTAAAAAGCTACTGCACAGCAAGAGAAACAACCAACAAAATGGAAAGGCAACCTATGAAATGGGAGACTATATGGGCGAAACATATTATCTGATAAGGAATTAAAATCGAAAAGATATAAAGAACCTATACAATTCAATAACAAAACAAAACAAAAATCCAATTTAAAATGGGAAGAGGAACTGAACAGGTATTTTTCCAAAGAAGATATACAAATAGCCATATGAAACATGAAAAATGCTCAGTATCACTACTCATCAGGGAAATGCAAATGGAAACTACAGGGAGCTTTGACCTCACACCTTTAGATGACTACCATCATAAAGACAAGAAATAATAAGTGTTGGTGAGGTTGTGGGAAAAGGGGAACCTTTCTGCACCATTGATGGGAATGTAAATGAATATAGCCACTCAGAAAACAGTATAGAGGTTTCTCAAAAAATTATAAGTAGAACTACATATGATCCAACGCAGTGCAGGGCATATATTCAAAGGAAATGAAAATAGGGTCTCAAAAAGATGTCACGTAAACTGCAGCATTATCCACAATACTCAAGACATGAAAACAACCTAAGTGTCCATCAAAGTATGAATGAAGATGTGCTCTGTGTGTGTGTGTGTGTATAACATCTATATAATGTATACCATATACAATGGAATATTATTCAGCTAAGGAAAGGAGGACATTCTGCCTTTGCAAAAACACGGACACACCTTGAGGGCACTATCCTAAGTGAAATAAGTCAAACAGAGAAAGAGAAAGACAAGTACAGCATGGTATCACTTACATGAAGAA
Source organism: Spilogale gracilis (assembly GCA_004023965.1). Taxonomy (NCBI): domain Eukaryota; kingdom Metazoa; phylum Chordata; class Mammalia; order Carnivora; family Mephitidae; genus Spilogale; species Spilogale gracilis. The sequence continues at coordinate 119,763 of PITA01002955.1, forward strand.
GCTTCAAAAAAAAAAAAAGTAATAGACATAGGGAGTAGAATTACCAGGGGCTGGGACCTAGGGAAATACAGAGATGTTGGTCAAAGGCTACAAACTTGCAGCTACAAGATGAGTAAGCTTGGGCAGGGGGGGATCAAATGTTCAGCCTGGTGAATATAATTACCCATATGCAGTAAATACTTCAGAGCTGCTTAGAGAGTAGATCTTACATGCTGTCACCACAGAAAAAATAATGGCAGTTACGTGAAGGGATAAAGGTCTTCACCAATGCTCTGGTGGTGGTCTTTTCCCAACAGAAGTATCTCAAACCAACATGTCGCACATCTTCAGCTTATACGGTCTTATGTGTCAATTATATCTCAATAAAGCTGGGGGAAAAGATCTTTTCTTCAACAATTCTACAGAGAGGAACTCCCTGTGACTTATTTCTCTAATACTCTCTTACACGCGGCTTCCTTTCGCATTAAATACAAGTGCTCTATGAAGTCGTTGTTAACGTGACCGATCTCCCTTCAAAATATCTTTTCAAAATATTGTTTTTTCTAATGGTTCCTCCTGGAATCAGAAACCATATATTCTTTTTTTTTTTTTTAAGATTTAATTTATTTGACAGAAAGAAACACAGCCAGAGGGGGAACACAAGCAGGGAGAGTGAGAGAGGGAGAAGCAGGCTTCCTGCCGAGGGAGCAGGGAGCCCGACATGGACTCGATCCCGGGTCTCCGCGATCATGACCTGAGCCAAAGGCAGTCACTTAACCAACTGAGCCACCCAGGCGCCCAGAAACCATATATTCTAAGGAAATTTAAGAAGCAATCTAAAGAAGTTTCTTTAATTTACTGCTCCGCATAGGTTGGAGCGGGTCACTACAAAATAGAATCTTTTTTTGGTCAGCTCTCTGTAGCCAATGCAAGGTATTTCTCTTCTCCCCACGTCCATGTTATTGAAAAATTTACCATGGGCTTCCCAAAACCTGGCTTTTCGTGCTACAGTACACTCCTAGAAGTGCAAAGATAATAAGTGTAAAAAAAAATCTGTCAGTGATGTAGATGAAAACGAATGTTAGAGCAATTCCCAGGCAGCAGAGAAAGACTCCAGTGTTTACATAATCCCAGTGTGCATGCGTGGCTTCTTCTTCGTTACCCTGCTAAACCTCATCTGGCTTTGCTCAAGACCTCAAGTCCAGTGAATTCTAGGCAGCACCTAATATTTATTCATGCCATTGTCAAGAGCATCTTTGCAGTTCTTGCCAAGGTCTGTCGTTGAATATGTTTATCCAGCTGCATGGCAAAAACATAATACACAGTCATCATTTTACACAGTCACCTACTCAATATTTTCTTCTATGATTAAATTAACTCATAAATATTACACTTTTAATGCCAGAACGCCATGGTTCATCCAGCCAGTTGAATACATGCTTGTCCATTTTCTGGGCACTCAGTCATTGCCTTCTAGCGTTTGAAATAATGAAAAGCATTGCATTTATTTAGCATGCACAATAAACAGAGCCGGATCTTTCCATGAGCTCCTTTATTATGTAGCGCAAGGCGTAGGAGAAATGTTGCAAGAAGCACCGAAGAACCGTAGGTAGGGCCGGTGTTGGAAATGTTTTGGGTGTAGATCTGCAATCTGCTCTGATTGCTCAATGCGAAGGACAGAAATGGCGGCTCTGTTTGCCCAGCACAATGTCTTGCTTGACCAAGGAGGATTTCAAATACTCAATTAATTACCAGACTGCATTCATGAACCCTGCAGGCACTTGCCATGCTCTGTGACATCTTGAAACTTCTTTCTCTGAACACTCACACACGGACGGCTTGTTTAAAGCAACTGACAGAAGGACTTACACACTCATCTTCACCGTGAAAGGGCTGCAGCTTAAGGGCAGGAGTCTGCCCTTGCTGTCCCAGGCTAGCCCAGGGGACAGTCATGCAACAGGCCAACTACCCAGATACCTGACCCTGGACGCAAGAGCCACGGACCACAGGACCCTTCTTGAATCACCTTCTGAAGGAAATAGTTAGAGCTGGCACTGCCGGCTCTTGTAAGAGGCACAGTAAGCTCTTCTAGAATTACATCCAAAATCATTCTGGGAATAGCCTGGGTTAGCAATTGCTCATGATGTCAACGCTTTTGGAAACTTTTTGCAGTCATTTTGTTGCTTTTATTTAAAAATAAAACTTAAAGGAGCTTGAAAAGTAGGTTTTTAGATGATCACACAATGGCCTGATATCAGTGGTTTCAGTTCTCTGCATTTTCCTTTATGTGCACCTACTGAAATTAACCAAAATTAATCCATATTTGAACAAAGACTGTGGATACAAATGAGCCCTAACTTCCTAGACTCTCGGTGCAGTGCCCTAGCTGAAATGTTTGGAATGCATTGGCCCTGGGAGGCGAAGAAGTTATAGCAAACAACATATGGGCTTTAAAACTGGAACTATCTAAGACAGAACAAGAAAGCTATTTTCACTTTACTTGTTCCGCTTTTTTTCCCTCCAGAAGATGAATTATTTCTAATTACATTTTATTTTCGTCTTTAGAGCTGTCCCAAAAGAGCCAGGTCGGTTTCAGACTGCTGGTGAATTTGCAGCCCTGTCCAATGATCACCTGATGCATTTGTGTCATCTGCTCGCCTTGTGTGAAAACACACTAAGGAAATGTGTAAGTGCACGGAATTGTTCCCAACTCTTTTATTCACCTTTCAGCATGCTAGTTCCTTCCCTTGGCATTGATATCATTATGCATTTGTCAAAGGGAGACTGTCACTTTAGGGCCCCTATTATGTGCAAGAATTGGCAGCAAATTTTGCCACTGGGATTTGCTTATGTCCTCTGTATGTTATTGTACTTCTTTGGCATTCAGTAAATTCCATACACCCACGTCTTTGATGTTCATTCCAGCCCCTAAATGTGGAAACAATGACTGAAATTTTGGATCAAAGCATCCCGTTGATGGCAGGCAACACAGCTCTCTGCTAGTTCACTAAAACATAGCATATCCCCACTTTTCCCCCTCCCTCCCCCCAGCATACACACACACAACCTAGAGCAATAGTCCTCTAAGAACAGCTCTGGCTTCCCCAGTGTGAAGACACTAGAGGAAGTTAAAGAAAACAACTCCAAGGTTTTAAGAAAAAGAAAGAGATTAAACAAGACAGCCAAAGGGAAGCTCATGATCATTTTTAACCATAGAGAAAGCTAAGTACCGTTCCAATTGCTCCACCTGTTCAGTCCCCCTCCCCCCCCATGGACTAGTCAGTCTAGTCTAGCACTTCTACTGACCTAGGAATTTTTCAGGTTTAGGAAAGTCTCTAGATCTCATTTCTATATAATATCAGCGACACTAGATAGCTCAGGTTTTTTAAAATAACTTTTTAAAAGAAGGATTAAAGGGCCCTGCATTAAGGAATTATAAAAGTAATTGACAAAGAAAACCAGAACTACCAAAATTTCAGTGGGTTACTTTTGCAAACTAGAATTAGCTGTCTGGAACACATTTTCAGTGTTTGCTTTTGCTTTACTCCTGGGATGCCAGTGTAAATAATTACTTCATTCAATTTATTTCACAGGTCAACTTTGACTCATAAAAGCATTAAAGCAGGTAACCCCCTAGGGATATTGGGAAGACAGATGAGCAAATAGATATGAAACTGTTGTAAGATCTTTGAGAGGGGGAAAAAGACACTTTATAAATCCAGGGTATTTTATGGGTATGTTTTCACTTCATTCCATTTGGTATCCAAAATGTGTTAGTTATAAATAATATACAATGTTGGGAACTATTATAAAAGTACCATACTCCTTTTAAATATAGTGTAGAAGGTAATTGTGTTTGGGGAATGTCATCCTGTATAAATTAGAATAATTCCCACTAGAGCGTCATAATTGAGAATCGGGCTGATTGCACTGAATGGAGAAGAGAGTCATCTTAGCATGGTAGCCCATGCTCCATCAAAAGGTAGAGCACCAAGGAGGTAAGCTGACAGCCCTTAAAATACCAGTTTCAGATTGCCCAAGTGGGAAGTTTTTACAGCCAGACGTATGCAACAGTGACATCCAGCGGTTGTAGAGATAATTACAATTGTGTCTCATTTTAAAATATAAAATGTCCCATATTATGCCCAAATACTCTGCATTGTCAAATGTTGCCTGACCACAGTGTAAGTCAGTAATTGAGGCTAGACTGCAAGTGCAGCTATATTTACTGTTTGTTCACGAAGTAGTTTCCAAAGTTTGTTGTTCCATTATCATTATTTTCTTGCTTTTTAATTTTACTAAAATTATAGTGGGTCTACTCCTCAAGCGTCTCTCTGACGCTCCTAAGCACACTTAGATATTTTTGCAAGCATAAATGAGACTTTGTGCTACTGCAAACCCAGCAAAAATGGAAGCTACACTTGACTGCCCTGTTAAATACTCCAGGGAAAGCATGTGTGGCCCTGAATATTTTCATTGTTGTAGAATTGCTCTAAGAAATTTATTAAGATTTTTTTCCAGGGGCGCCTGGGTGGCTCAGTTGGTTGGGCCACTGCCTTCGGCTCAGGTCATGATCCCGGAGACCCGGGATCGAGTCCCACATCGGGCTCCCTGCTCGGCAGGAAGCCTGCTTCTCCCTCTCTCACTCCCCCTGCTTGTGTTCCCTCTCTCGCTGTGTTTCTCTCTGTCAAATAAATAAAATCTTTAAAAAAAAAAAAAAAAAAAAAAGATTTTTTTCCAAGTTGCTGGTGAAGAAGGGAAAGAAGGAAAGGAAAGAGAAGAAAAAGAAAGGAAAATAAAGGAGAGAAGGGAAAAGGGAAGGGAGGGAAGGAAAGAAAGGAAGGGAAGGAAAAGAGGAAGGAAGGAGAGGAGAGGAAGGAAGACAAGGAAGAAAGAGAGGAAAGGAGGAGAAAGAAGAAAGAATAGGACTACTCACTGATCTTTTTTTTTTCCCATTTTTTGTACTTAAATTTTTTTTTCAGTGTTCCCAGATTCATTGCCCATTCCCCACACCCAGTGCTCCATGCAATAGGTGCCCTCAGTACCCACTACCAGACTCTCCCATCCCCCCACCCTCAGTACCCACCACCAGGCTTTCCCATCCCCCCACCCCCTTCCCTCCAAGTCCCTCAGTTTGTTTCTGTTTCCAAAGTCTCTCTTGTTTTGTTTCTCTCCCTGAATAACCCTACTTCCCACTTTCCTTCTCCTACTGTCCTCTATATTACCCCTTATGCACCGCATGTAAGTGAAACCATGTGATACTTGACTTTCTCTACTTGGCTTATTTCACTCAGCATAATCTGTTCCAATTCAGTCCATGTTGCTACAAAAGTTGAATATTCATCCTTTCTGGTGGAAGCGTAGTATTCCATTGTATATACTCACTGATCTTTAATAAGTTTTGGTAACAGTTCCATTAACATGATAATATACCTAAAGAGGGAGTTCAAAGAGCTATTAGTCTTTGATTTTAAATTGTATTCTTTCAACTGGCAGACAACTAACTGAGTAAGATAAATAATGACAACAATAATTTTCATCAAAAAAGTCCAAGAAGAGGGGCACCTGGGTGTCTCAGAGGGTTAAGCCTCTGCCTTCGGCTCAGGTCATGATCTCAGCGTCCTGGAATCGAGCCCCACATCCGGCTCTCTGCTCAGCAGGGAGTCTGTTTCCCCCTTTCTCTGGCTGCTTCTGCCTATTTGTGATCTCTCTGGTGTGTCAAATAAATAAATAAAGTCTTAAAAAAAAAAGTCCAAGAAGATTTGCGGCTGCTTGGAAGTACCTACAAGCAGTGCCACTTGTAGAAGGATGCTTAAAAAGCGCCCTCCCTGCCATGTTGGGAACGAACAGGACAGAAACCTGTTGGGTCACCTGAGTCTCCTTTTTCACCTCTTCTTTGTTATCTACCCAACCCCTGTGAGAAAATCAAGACATAACTCCATAAAAAATACCAATTGCTCTTTAGCTAATCCACCCCCTTGTGCCCAAACAGCGGAGAAGAAAAGAACATCATAGAAACTGCACTGTGTTGAAGGAGCATGTGTAGGTGAAACCTGTGATTTGCATTAAGCAAAGAGCGCCAGGACAGAGGGATGGGCTTGGTCTCTGCAAGGAAAGTCTGGAAAATGATTCCCATTTGTGTCAGAGAGAGTTAGGGGAGATGTGCACTGAAACAGAGCAGGGAGCCAGGTCCGTTTGCTTTTCCAAGGCTTTTGAACTTTAAGCTGGTGATCCAGATTCTGAAGGAAAACAATGCCATGTTCCTATCACTGCTCTCACTGTAGATTCCTCTGCCCTGTTGCTTCTCCCAGAAATGCTCACAGCAGGGTTTTGGGGTGAACGCACCGGGAATGGAATATGCCCAGGTCTCATCTCTCCTTGGAGTTGTGCAAGAATTTGGCTGGGCCAGCTCTTATCCAGTGCACCCTGGAAGTGCAGTTTGATGATTTCTCCAGTCAGGTCCAGGATCCCTCCAGAATGAAGGCAGAACTTTCCCAGAGCACGCGGGCCCTCCTGCACCAAGACTGCTCCAGCCACCGCATTACCAGCTCTTGCCAGTCTGAGGAGCAAGAGGCTGGCACGAGGAATCTATTCCCTTCTTTTCTCCCTAAAGAAAAAACCTGCCTTGCAAAGCTTTCTTCAGTATTTCAATACAAAAAAAAAAGGCAGGTGCATGACAGGTACCCTTTCCTCACTTACAGCTTTGGGTATAGTTTTACTGCAGTATATAATCTAATAATCCATTTAATTTCTTTAGAGAGATGTTTTATATATATACAGGTGGCATTTGGATGGAATCACATGCCATAAAACTGTCTGCTCCTATCTGGCTTCAGAATATAGAAGAAGGATCTGTTTTACAGACATTCCAGAATTTTTACATGGTCAATTGGCTGGTTTTGTATTCTGGAACATATCAGAGCGTCTGCAGGAAAAAATATATATAAATTCTATAAAATGGTGGCAGGATTTCTGATTTACTGGTAGTGCTGGTTTGAATTTTCACAAAAATATTTAGCCATAGGACAATGTATTAGGTGTATTCTTAAAGGTAAATAACTGCAGCCAATAAAAGTTCGGCCTATAAAGGGTCCCATCTTCTACTAGTTTTCTGCAATGAGAATTATTACCAGTATAATCATGGCTCCCTGCACACTAATATTTCCTCTGATACAGTATGATCAATGTTGTGGAAAAACATTTATTATATTTCTTCTAGCTACTTAAAGGCATTACTGAATTATGGGCATCGCAAAACGAACCCACTGTGCATTTTTTCTTTATGTGACATTTTTACAATCTTCATTTTCTGCTTTGCAGCCACTGAGCTATAGAGATCCACACTTTGTCCCTCTTACAACTGCCACTGGGGCCGCCCTCTCCTTTCTGTTTTATTACATCTGAAATGCACTTCATATGATAACATTCCTTCTCATTCTGTGCCGGACTCTTATTTGGAAGGAAGAAGTTATGAAAGAAATTAAACAATCACTGTTGTTAGTAATAGTTCTTCATCTCCTTACTTAACAGAGGTTATGAAGTTTAGACTGAGAAAAGGACAAGGGGAGGAGACAGTATTTTACAGAATCATTCCAGAAGAGCCGATGGACTCAGAATGGGTGTGGGGTTTGCAGTTTTGACATTTAACGATTTTATTAACATCTTTGCTTATTACATACCTTGATTCACAGGATCTGCAGCTGGGGGAGAGTGTCCAGCTAACAGCCCGTGTCTCGGGCCCTGCCAAGGGGATGAATCAATTAGCAAGAGAAGCAATGATGCAAATGCTCCGGGGTCACTTGGGATGCTGTTTGCCTTTTTGATAGAGAAAGCACGCCATAAATAACATCACACCTCAGGAAATCATTCCGGGAGGCCCAAATGCCGGCGCGGCTGCTGCCGGGGGTGGAAGGAATCATTTGCTCATTGTGTGTATTTCCCCCATCTCAGTCAATGGAGGATTTGTAGTAAAATCAAAGTATTTAAAAGGAGGACAGTATATGGTAATGGAGGCATGTTTAGTCATTTTTTTAGGACCAGAACCTGTGATTTATGGCCCAGAGTTACAGCCAACTTTATTACAAAAATGACTTCACCCATAATAACCTTATTCAGGGATCTCTGGAGAATGATGTAGAACCCAACAGCATTATAACCTAGAAAATATTCACAAACGATTCCTGCCTAGGTCTCCTCTCCCTCTCCTGCCTCCACCCCAGAGGCAGGCTTCCCCCTTCATTGGCTGGGAGAAGTTGCCTCCCAGGAAAGATTTTGTGCTAGTCTTGGGGATTTGCCCGGATCCGGGATTTATAATAAGTCCGGAACAGAAAGCTGCCTCCTGGGTCTGGGTCACACATTCCCAACCTTCTGCCCTGAGGAATAATGAGGAGAACACACCCACTCCCCTGCGTTTCCTCCTCGCACAGAGCTTGCTCCGTTCCCTGCACTCCAGTCTACACTTCCACAGCCCTGATCCCCACCACCTGAGAAGGGCTTGCTGCAGTTCCTCCCTGCCCCACATTTAAATTGCCATGGTAACCACCAGCTGCACTAAAACGACTGGGGCTGGGTGTCCAAGCAGGGTCCCCTGGGCGTACCGGGATCTAGGAACTGGCCCTCCATCTTATTAAACTCTGGTGTCAGTTCCTAGCAATTGTTTTAAATTTACACCCTCAGAGTGGCTTAGTGGGATTACATGTCCATTTGCATTAAAACAGGTTTCTGTCATTAAACTGCCATACAATAAGCTTCCTTGGGACAAATTAATGAGCTCTAAATATCATCAAGTAGAAGTTCACTTCACCAAGAGGGCCACCAAGGGGGGCAGAACAAAGTGGCTGCTTAGAAATCTTAGCCCAGGAGAAATGTAAGTGCCAAGTGAAGGAGGAGTCCTGTCCTGGTTCTTGGCTGTGAGATAAATGGTTCTGATTTAGGGCTGATCTGAGAGAGCTGGTGACTTCCCTCTGTCACCAAAACCCCACACTTCACCATCTATTCCTTATTCCAAATATGCTTTTACCCTTGACCTTGACTGCTGAAATTGGCTGATGGACCATCAGCCCCTTTACTCTGAGCCGTGTCTTGGTCTGTTGTTGTCTATCTGTTCTTGAGGAACTTGTGCGCCTCTAAGCTGTCCAGGAACAACACGCACATGTCACAGCTTCCCCGTGTAGCTGGAAGGAAGCCTCCCGACTCTAAAATGCTGGGACAGTTGTTACGGGACTGTCCCCACCGGCCGTCAGTGGCCCAGAACCCAGAGCACTAGTCCTGATGAGTTAGGACTTAGTCTGCTCATCTAGGAGCAGAACAGGAACGGGGCACGGTTGTTAGGGCTGGATTGTCCCTGCTCACAAGCACTGCCAACGCTTGCCCTGACAAATACAGATATATGGCTAAGTAGACATTTTTCATCAAAAACAAGTAAATCAATCTCCAAACTTTCTTTTAGGGAAAGGAGTAAGACTGGGTGCCAGACAGACTTCCTGATCCACATGAGCTGTGATCTCATTTCTGTGCAGTCTTAACAGGGGACAGTAATGTCTGATTGAGACACTGCTATATTTAGGCATGACAAGATAGGCATTATTAATAGCTTAATTGACATTAAGGCAATTACCCCTACCCTTATTACAGTTTGTAGAATTACACAGAAAATATTGGCTGAGGCCTTTTTCTCCCTAGAGCTACCCAAGGATACAGCATTTTATTTCATGCCAGATCCCAGCTTTGACATTAGATACTTAGCCATAGAATGATTCCAGTAAATCATTATAAATGCATTATAATAAAGATGTTATGAGCTATCAGATATTAACCCCCAACCCCTAAAGAGAGATAAATAGTCCAGTTGCATGATTCCCACTTTTGTTTCATAAGAAATAAGCTTTTGCAAAGAGCAACTGACTAATGAATTATAAAATGCTGTGTTGAGCTCAGATAATTAAACAATGCATTTTAGTGTCTAGTGCCGGATGAACACTAAATCATACACAAATAAAAAGGGAAAAACCTAACCCCCAAGCCCAACTCCTATTTTCAAATAACATTAGAGGTTGGTCTATAGTCCAGAAATGCTTCAACTCCTTTTTTATCTGATTAGAAAGGCATATCGAATGTAAGATCAAGCCTCGAGAAGGCAAACTAAACCAATACTCAGAACAAGAATTCTGGAGGTGCTAATTTCAGATAAGCCCACAAGGTGATTTTAATGGAGATTTTACATGGAGATATCTTTTGTTCCCAAAGTGTTTATTGGGACAAAAGTCTAGAAGAGTCTTGAAGTTCCCAAATTTCCTCATACTTTTATGTTTTGTCTCAACTCACGGTGAAACATATGGGAGGGGTGTTAAAAACTGGTTTTGACCTTGTAGTAGAAAACAAATGGGGGATGCGATGCGAGAGGCAGAGAAGTCCGTTTGGGTTCTCACCACTGGCCAGAAGTGTCACCGTCCCTGGCAGGACTCCATCTAGTGGTCAACCCTGAATCACCAAGAAGTTCTAGCCTCCGGTGGCTCCCATGTGGAACTGGTTTGCCATTAGCCGCTGTTTCCAGCAGGTCTTGACTTTGTCCCAAGATCTGAGGCTGCACTTAAGTGTATCCTGAATACGTATTTTAGTCTTCCAGCCTCTCAAAGGCGTGGTGATGCCTCAAGGCAGTCTTCTGTTTCTTGGTCAAGCAGCAGGCTGTTGATGACCACGTGGCCAACATTAGAGATGACCTTGGACACCAGGTACACATCCTGTTCCACTTAGCTGTTCGTCTCCTATGCTCCAGTCCAGCCAGACCATGCAGCCCAGTCTTTCCTCCATATGTCCAGGCAGCTTCAGTGCTGCCCACTGCAACTGACTGCACCTTTCCCACCCAGAGGGTTGGGTGAACATTTAATGAGATGGGTTCTATAAAGATCTAGCTATGGAGAGTACCATTAGAGAGTAAGGCCACAATGAAATGCTGACTACTTTTATTTTCATTATCTTGTATTTTTTGTCTCTCACTTCTCATGGTTCTGCCCTTACATCTCAGGGTCCAGCATAGTACTTTGCTTAAGGCACCATATCCGTACCTGCTGGCCATCCTGAGTAATACTGAGAGTAACGAGTACTAGTAAGAGTTCACATTTTCTGACCACTTGATGGTAGCCAGCCACTAGGCTCACGATCATCATCATCTCACTCAATTCTTTCAACAAGGCTGTGTGACAAGTACTATTTTCATTCTCATTTGAAGGGAAACTAAAGTTTAAAGACTTTAAACATTTAAAGTTTAATGTTTAAAGACGTCATATAACTTGCTCAAGGACGCACGAGCTCATAGGTGGGCAACCAAGATGTAAACCCAGAACGGGCCTGGATTCCAAGTCTCAGCTCTGCCACCGCATCAGGCTGATTTTGCCATCTTTCTTCTCTTTTATTTAGACTGGGCCCCATCAAGGACCAGTCAAGGGTACGTATCCACTCTTAGATGGCAACCCTGAGGACTTTGATCTTTGACGTCCCAGGAAGTCCAGAACCGCAGGCTAACTCTAGTTTACAGCTGCTCAAAAGTCACTTGTCTGAAAACTCCTGGGTCATTACATAAAACCATCCAAATAGACTTTACAATCGCACACCCCATAAAGTTAATTTCACTTTGAGAGAATGTGTCTGCGGGAGGTGATGCTCTCTGTTCTGTATTCAGGTTGGTGGCTACAATAGATGGAGCTGTCCTGTCATCCTTGACACCCTGGCTTACCGGCAGCCTCGCTCCATCACGCTGTCACAGGCGAGGAATGGCCTCCAGTCTTAGCTCACAACAGTTATGCTTCCTAATGGTCCAAGCCTCACAAACCCCACACCTCCCTTAATTAAAGAAGTAAATTAAGAGGACTATTTCAACCTTAGGGATGAATTATCTTAGTAATTTAAGACTGACATTTTATTGGATAAAAGGACACACATGGGTATTTATTAAAAATGCTGCCTCACATACAAGGATCTGTGGAAGAGGATGTGTGAGGGGGTGAGGTGATCGGGTGGCCAGAGGCAGGCACTTGTGATATGCAACCAGAGGGGCTAGGACTGAGCTCTGTCGCTATAGAACACAGGGGGACTGTTTGTTCTACATCTGTCCTTCAGATGCAGCAGCCAGACATTTGGGATCTTCCACAGTCTTGATTTCAAACTAACTGCCTCTGAGGGCTATGGTGGACACTACGAGTGTCACAGATAATCAGGTGTCCTCTGCTCCTCTCAAGCACACGGATGCGGCACGGCTCAGCTCATTTGCAGCTGAAGAGGCCATCTGATTTGTCTGGTTGTTGTGAGTGGAAGAACTATGGGTCACTTCCAGACTGAAGCATTTATTGGTGGATGATCCTCCAACACTCTCCTCCCCTGCAGAAGGGATGTTGGAAGCACGTGCTCAGATGACAGAGTGCCCAAAATCCCAGATTCCTGAACCACTTGGTGGGGTTGTATCCTCCACAGGCCCATGTTGGACACAGAGCTTCAACAAGAAATAAACTTCTGTTGGATGAAGCCATTTGGAGATTACTTATTAGTACAACAAAACTCAGCAAATCCTGACTAATCCAGAAGTTGACGTTTTGTTCAGAAATATGGTCCTGCCTTCCAATTCATAAACCCTTATCCTTTTTCAACTAGCCATAATCACTCATACCATAGTTCACACATTTTTCTTCATCCTCTCAGATGGCTAAAACTGCCAAATGACCCAGAACTGGTTAGAGCGGTGCTTTGTTCTTCAACCATTGATTAATATTGGGACTATGAAATAAGTGAGCAAAACAGAAAACAGGTTGGCTTTTTGAAAATAGCATGGCATACTATGATAATAAAAAAAGAAGGAAAAAATAGAGAAAAGAAAAGAAGAATGAGAAATAAGCAATGAAAAATAAAGACGAAGAAAAATAGAGAAAAGAACACAAAAGATGAGCAATTTGTTTCAAGTTAGCAATAGCCAATTGCTGGTAGTTGAGTTCCCTTCTGGAAGGCATCTCTCAGGATATCTTGGATCCTCAGCACCAACACCCGTGCCTAGCGTGCCAAAGTGCTCAAGAAATGTTGGTTGAAAGGGTAAGTCAAGAAATGAATCTTTGTTTTGGAATCTTAAAAATGCATATTACTTGAACTGGTGTATGACTATTAATGGGCACTCCGTCACACGTCAAAAGGCAGTGCAAAAAGTGAGCAGGAACTAGAAATAATTGAGTTTGAATAGCTTTTACAACCTTTAAACCTGAGTCCTTCAAAAGAGCAACTATGAGGTCAGAGCAATTATTCTTTGTCCTAGAAACAGGACATCACTGATGACTCAGAGCAGTCTGTTTAAAGTAGTGTTTCAAATAAACTGGGTAGAAATGTCCTTGTTTTGTTTGCTTCCGGCTGGGCTGAACAGAGGGTACAGTCAGCACGGATACATCTATGGCCTTACAGCAGTAGGAGGTGAAAGTAGGGGAACGAAATAGCATTTGCTAAGAGTTTTACTTTTTAAAAACTTCAAATGGAGCAAGGAGCAACAACATACCACAGGGATAAGAAGGTGGAGCTGGGAGTCCTTCTTTTTTTTTTTTTTTTTAAGATTTTATTTATTTGACAGAGAGAAACACAACCAGAGAGGGAACACAAGCAGGGGGAGTGAGAGAGGGAGAAGCAGGCTTCCCACCTAGCAGGGAGCCCGATGTGGGACTCAATCCCGGGTCTCCAGGATCATGACCTGAGCCGAAGGCAGTCACTTAACCAACTGAGCCACCCAGGTGCCCGTCTGGGAGTCCTTCTACTGCTGAAACCAATTGGGGACCTCCAGTAGAATATTCACCTGGTCATGGGGTCATTCACTTTCCCCAAGATGCACCAAAGCTCTGTGATGTGGTTGCCCCATTGGAAATGCTCACAGGTAAAGCCAATAACCAGTTCTAAGGATGTGGAAGGAAGTTAGCTTTCCCTCTGGGGAAAAGTGTGCATCGGAGGTCTCCTGTCTTATATGTATGTGTGTGCGCATGCTCACAGACACTCAGTAAAGGTCAGCTGTCAAGAACTTGTAATGAGAATGAAGGCCCCAGGCCAACAGAATGCTGATGTGTGCGCATGAAGTGGGGACCACTACAACGTGGAGGAGGCAGGAATATGTGTGCATAGGAGGAGGGCATCCTTGCAGATCCCATGGAAACCCAGCAGAGGTGTTGATCTGCCCCCTGCCTACAGTTTTAAAGAAAAAGATCTCTTGGAACGATCACCTCCAGGAGATGATCACACTCCCTAAATCCCTATTCAAATGCATCAACTTCCACCTGTCATCTCAAGCTACATTCTCCTCCCATTTCTTTTCAAAGGAACACACATTCTTCTGGGGTCCCTGGCTAAATTCCTCAAAATCAGGAGCTTTTCCTCCTGACATTTCCCTGCATTTAATCTCTTCTCCTTTAAAAATGTTTTTGGATTCCCTCTTTTCTTCTCCCTGCCTAGCCATCTATGTAGCTGGTCTAATTATAGAAGGTTGCCTTCTTACAGGAACTACAAGACCCAGACACAACTAACGAAATACTATTTGTCCATAACCCAAGGCAGAAATGGTGAGTGTTGTGGTAACCATGGCCCTAGGTGTTAGATTTCCCACATAGTTCAGATTTCATGTAATTTTATTACTTTTAAGAAAGGCAATTTGATAAATGCCTATGTTGAAAGATGAAATTTTTTAATATGACCTGATTTTCTTCTCTAGTGTGTCTTTTCCCCCTTTTGACCTCTCTCTTCCCCTAATCACGTAGCTGGACATGTCTCTGCTCTGTAACTCAAGGAAGGGATGAGATGGCGTTAAACGAATTATTTTCCTGACTTCCCTATTTCAAAGTACAACCCCTAGGGGAAAGAAAGCTTATTAGTAAGGCAGAAGTATAGGAGTTGGGAGCAAACATGGATTTAAGTGTGGCACTGCCCCCTTACTCCTTACCTCTTCCAGAAGAAAAGAACCTCGGGGTTGGTGGAGAAAGAGAAATGGCAGAATAAATCGGAACAGGGATGCTGGGGACCTACACCCACCAGAAAAGGAACTTGTGCCCTGCTAGCTGGTTTTATATATGATAAGGTGGCAAAATCCCTGCAGCCATTATGGGAACAGAGGTGCAGGGAGTGAAGATCGGAAAATTGGTGTAACGACTTTGGAGGCTAACCTGGCAGCATTCGGTAAAATTAAAAATCTGGAGAAATTTTCACACACACATATATATAAAGAGATTGGTACAAAAATGTTTATTGCAGCTTTACTTCCAATAGGGGAAAAAAGCACCCATCAAACTAAGTGCCCATTAATATAAGAGGGAATAAATAAAATGTGGAATGGTATCAACCACAGACCATGAAACTGTTGTACAGCAATTAAGAGGAATGGGTAAAACAATAGAAAGAAACTACAAGGGAATTTAGACCTTAGAATCCCATTGTCTAATAAGCCTTAAGAGTTAAAATATAAGTGCCTCATATTACAGATAAGAAGAAATGGGGACCCAAAGGTTAAATGGTTTCTGAAAATAAGGCCAATGTTTATGGACTTCCATCGTGGCCTTTTGTCCATTAAGTCATCTGATACCCCAGGCCACCCGGTATGGCTTTCAGTCTATTCCAGGAAATAAAGTTGTCCCCTCTGTTCTCCCCAGTACACTAGCACTGTAGACAGGAAGAGGAGTGGGGCAGGGGAAGAAGAGAAGAGAGAAGAGATCTTTTCCTGTTCTTGAGATTCAGTCCAGATGAAGAGCAGAATCATAGTAGGAAACCAAGAAAGCCAGTTCTCATATTTCCCATATTCACAGCTAAGGTGTCTCCTGATTCTCTCTGGATCTCCGTGATCCTATTAGCAAAACAAGAAGTGCAACTGGAAGGAATTCTACTGACCCCTTATGTTCAAAACATGGTCCTTGCAGCAATCTACCATGGCTATCGAATCTAAGGAGTCAGGATTTCACTGCTGAACTCCATATCCATACTATAACTCTTCGCCTACAACTCAAAAATCTTTTGTCTAGACCTTAACACTTTCTGCTGGCTTTTTTCCCATTATACTAGTTAATTCTCAACATGCTTATAAACTTGTGAGAAGACTCTTTTACCTAAGCTTTTAAGATAAGCACTAAATAAAAATCACAACACTAAATGGCAATCCAGGCTGAAAAAAAAAATGGGAGCCTGATGTCAGTGAAGTGGCCACAGCTCCATCTCCGTGAAAGCCTGAGGCGGGAGTGGAAATTAGAGGGCACCAGCACTGGCCTCCCGGTGTGGTCTGGCCAGCTGGGTGGGCGTGGGAGTCAGGAACACCATGCTAAGTCCTGATTGTGTCACCAACTTGGGCTGTCACACTAGAGAAAACTGATCTGCCTCCAGGCCTCTTTTGCAAAGGAAAAATAAGTTATAGGGAGAGAAAGTTCTCTGAAAAGTACATCACATTCTAGAGGCCAAATGTTACAGTCATCTAGCAAGCGAAAGGAGACTCAGTTTCCTCCTCAGCCACAACTGTACCATTCCCTGTGTGCCCACCTACCTACTCTCCAAGTGGCCAGACTTCAAAAAAATTCACTTTTCACTTTCAAAGTAACATACTTTTTGTAATTATTAATGGTTTATTCGTGTGACCACCCATGAGTGAAGGGCATTTCCCTCTTCCACATCTTTAATGGAAATAATTAATGAGGTGTTAGAAATTAACAACAATTAACAGTGCATAGGAACAGGAGCAGAAGGTCAGAGACTCCAAAATGCGATGTTTTAGCTCCTCGGGTGGAAGCGTGCCATTTCAAGGAGGGACATGCCAGGATATTTCCTGTTAAATATCTTGCCATTGCATTGACTTTTCAAATGGGGAAAAACACAAACAATGGCTCTACTAGTCTTCTTTCTTAACAGTACAGGTTTCACTGATGGGGTACGAGAATTCCTAGCCCTGGGGTGCATAGACACTGCTGCAAAACACGGTCCTTTGATAAGATGAAGCATGTTAATGGAAACAAGTTACTACCTGGCACTTCTATCAAGCGTATTCATTTTGCCAAGCAAGTAAAATCATACAACAGATTACACTTTTGACTTAGTATTGCCTGATCCATAGATCAGACTTAAAACTTAGCAACTGCATGACCATCTTAGATTGTATTAGATTCTAGTGGATTTCTGGAAGGAACTGGTACTTGGAGTAATGCATGAATATATACATATATATTACATGCGTATATGTTTGCTCAACTATAGGACCTGTGCAAGTATCATTGTTATATCTAGGCAAATTAATAAGCAAGTTGCCTTAACTTTATCTACCTGATAGCTAAGTGCCAAGGAATATTGCTTTGAGGTACTGGGTCTCCCATCTTCAGTCCGTGCAATTTTTTTCCCATTTTCTAAAACACAACCGAAAGTCCTCAAGCTAAAGTTGTACATATATCTCAATGTTGAAAAGAAAAAAGTGAGTCAAGCTCAATAAATTGATGATCACACCAAGGATATCCTACTAGAGAACAGGCATGGGATATATATATATATATATATATATATACGTATATATATATATATATATATTCTGCTTCCACCCACAAAGTAATTACAATAATTACATTATCTGTAATTATAAACATAATTAATTATACTCCTGCAGTGCTTTAGAGCTTACAAAGTACATTCACATACATGAATTATTTAACCTCGTCAGTGCCCTGTGAGGCTGGCACAGCAGAAAACCTGCAGGACAATTGCAGGGACTTCTCACAGAACTCAGATCTGTTGTTTTCTGGAGGCCACTTCCTTCTTTCTCACTGGCGATTATCTCCTTAAACAAAATTTATGCACAAAATAAGAACCCACTTTCCAGAGGCAGTGATGTTGCTGGATCCTTGGTTAAGCAACTTCTAGACCAACACAAATGGTTTTCAGAGAGGGAATGGGCCAGAATTTGTGGGAGGCAGGAGTAGTCACAAGGCCCCCAAGGCTCTGGTTTGGTCCAGATATGCAGGATCGCTTGGCTTGCCCTGAGCCTCAGTCCATGTTTTCATGGAAAAGAGTCACTCACAAAATGACAGACTCTGGGAGCTTGGAGAGCAAACATCTCTCGTGCACCTAGGATGTGCCCATTGCTGGGAATCTAGAGAGCCCAACCACGCTCTTCTGCAGCTGAGGGCCAATGGGAAGGAACTGTCATCACAACACCCAGCAGTTCAACCTTTGAGCTTCCCAGACCAGGAGCTCAAATGTACACTCCTCGGCCTTCCTTCCATGGTTCTTCCCCACACCTGTTGAAATCCAGCCTGACACCTCCCTCAAGACTTCTTTCCTATTATGCCTTAGTAGCCCATCCACTCACTCACTTCCCTGCTCCTCGCCCCCAATCAGGCCCCAGTCTGGGCCTGGTCCTGGGTTTCTCATTTGCGGCACTCTCTACCCTGCTCTTTCTTCAAGTCCCAGCCCAGGTCTCCTCCGGATAGAAGGGCCCCAGTAGATGTGGGCCCTTCCATTGAGACCTTAATCTCCTTGGAGAAGGAATTTGTAATCAGATAACTAAAACAGAAGTCATAAAGTGTTCAGAGCCCTAAAACAGTGCTGCTCGAAGTGTGGACCTCAGACCAACCAGACTAGCAGCCCCCAGGAACTTGCTAGCAATGTGAATTCTTGGGCTCTACTCTGGACCTATGGAACCAGGATCTCCACGGTTGGGCCCAGCAATTAGAGTTTTAACAAGCTCTCCAGGTGAATCTGAAATCCATTTAAGTTTAAGAAATCCTCTCTTAAAAGAAAAGACTTTTAAACAAAGCCAAGAGATGGAGTAATTTACATCCTTTAAAGACTGACAGGATTCAGGCACCTGGAGATGGGCTGTGGGCATTCCTAAGGTAAGGACGGTGGGAGAAGAGGCCCGATCTGGAGTGTGGTCTGGAAACAGCCAAGGACTTCTATGGGACCAGCACCTCAGATGGCTAGAGAGCTGTTGGCAGGTAATTTCCAAGTAATAATGCCAATAATAACAGCACTTATGGAGCCCTTACTATGTGCCATGTAGATTTCTAAATGCTTTATTCACAGGCATTCTCTCATTCTATTCTTACAACAACCCTACTGAGTAGACTTGGGAAAAGTAACTAACCCACCCCAGTCACACAGCTTGGGTTTGAATTTTCCTAACAATGAGGATCTAGGCTGAGTTTTGAGATTGGCAGCACCAAGATCTCAACTCCATCTTAGGGCTATTTGGGAGCCCCGATTCAGGAGAGAGAGGAAGGAGCCCCAGGACAGGATTTAGGGCAGTGGGAATGAAAAGAAAGCGGCAGATACAAGGAACAAGACTTGATAAGGGATGAGATGGAAGGAGCAAAGGGGAGCTGGACTCAAAAACTGTCCTGGGAGCCTACTCCAGGAGGAGGCTGGTGTCATTAACCAAAGAGGAGAACAAGTGACCACAAACACATCACCTTCTTCATACTGCATTTTATTCCCAAATACTTATATACCAGATAATGCTCTCTAAGAATTTTACATAGATCGGGTCATTTAATTTTTACAACGATCTTAAGAGATAGTGTTACCCTTTCTAATTTACAGATGAGGAAACTGAGGCACAGAGCATTTGAGCAGCTCACCTAGGACTCCACAGGATGGCCAGCCCTTCTTGTTCTCCCCTCCCTATAAAATAACACTAGCATCTTCTCAGTCACTGGAATATTTGTTTCTCAAAGGAATTCATGTAGTTTTCCTCCAAACTTAGAAGCAAACAGAATGTAGCCGATTAAAACAGCAGGTTAATGAATCCAGTAGTTCTCAACTCTCTCCATGCATGAGAATCACCTGCAGAGCTTTACAGATGCTCCAGTGCTGGGGATCCATGCCCAGAGATTCCGATCCAGTTGGTCTGAGGCGAGGCCAGTGCAGTGTATGTTGTTTGTGTGTTGTGTCAAGCTCCCCCATGTGTTTAATGTGCATGCAGCACCGAAACTATTGAATTAACTGGTTGACAAGTGTGTATTGCTCACCTCCTAGGGGTACGTGCTGTGCTCCACACAGCGGTAGACCTCAAGGGAGACCAAGATGCTGCACCAGCCCTCAGAGTTAACATCTTCCCAGGTCTGCATAATGCGAAGACAGAAGATGGAAACAATACTAGGGAGCAGAGCAGAGGTGGTGAATTCAGCCAATGCCCCACAATTAATCCTTGGAGCCTGCTGGGAGAATCAGGAAGGACTCAAGAAGGGCAGTGTTTATACTAAATAAAACAGATAAGGAAACCATCCAAGATTGCTGCACAAAGTTATGCTTCCCCTTGAGAGGTCAACTGGCATAGACCAATTTGTCATGTTCTGCCCCCTTTCTCCACAAGAGGGGCACTGAATGGTTTACGTATCCAGACCCAGGTCAGGGCCTGGCGCCTATACTGCTGATGGTGGGGCACATCTTTTTTTCTTTTTTCTTGGCCAATGGGAAAAGAAGGAAAACATTCAGCAGCTGCTAAATCCCAGGGTCTTTATTTGAACTTCCCTGGACCAGGCAAGAGAATGGTATTTATGGCTTGAAAGAATTTCCATCTGTAAGTTTATCTTCTTGTTAAAAATCAGCCATCTCCCCTACCCAAAACAACCAAAGACGATAAATCAAGGCTTAAGTAAAAAGCAAAGACTTGTCTCTACAAATAGGAATGCCTATGTTTAATAACTTTTTTTTTTTTTAGTATGGGGCATTATAGGAAGTTACGTGATTGGCAGGTGGGGGCAAGCTTCCCTTCAACTACACAGAAGGCAGAGAAATGAAACAGAAGCTGTTCAAGCTAAGGGAGGAATTGCTGAGCTAACATTTCCCTGAGAATTCCAGTGCTTCATCAGGGTTTTCTTTACCTCTCCCAAATGATGCACACTGGTGTTGTTGTTATTCTTAACTAATTCTGCCAACTCATGACTATCCTTCCAACCTGGCTCCTTTCTCAATGGTGTCAAAACAAGCAAGTGTCCTTTCTGAAGTACTGAACAGATGTATAGTTCTACCATTGTCATGGAGGGAATGACAGCAGAGTTTAGAGGCACCCAACTGGTGCAATGTTACTACTATTCTATCAAAATGTAAAAAAGATATTATTTAGGGCGCCTGGGTGGCTCAGTTGGTTAAGCCACTGCCTTCGGCTCGGGTCATGATCCCGGAGACCTGGAATCGAGTCCCACATCGGACTCCCTGCTCGTCAGGAAGCCTGCTTCCCCCTCTCTCACTCCCCCTGCTTGTGTTCCCTCTCAGCCTGTGTTTCTCTCTGTCAAATAAATAAAATCTTAAAAAAAAAAAAGATATTATTTCATGCCCATGGACCCCAACATCTCTCCCAAGAGAACTCTGTGCACCTCTTTTCCACATGGGTTCAAGTACAGTAGCAGTCGTGGGGCCGAGACAATGGTCCTTCCACCCTACCACTCAAGCTGCTCCCCCTCCCAACCCACATTGTATGACATGAGTTAGGGGGTTGTTTTCCTGTTGATTAAGGTCAGCCTCATTCATAGGTAGACCAGAAAGAGTCCTTGCAAGCAGAAGGCCCGTGACTACCAAATATGTCTACTGATAATCTTTCACATTGAAATATTGTTTCTTCTGAAAAATTTCTGAAGAGTCTTTGGCATTTTTTTTTTTCTTTTGGAGAAATCTGAGAGGGTTGTTCCACTCTTCAGAATGTCATTTAAAATGCATATAATCTTTGGAATTGGGGTCCCACATCTAAAGTTACTTTCTATTATTTCTGTATTTCTATTCCCTATGTACAGCAGGTTTTCTGATAATATATAATAGTAATAATGCACACATAATGTAGAATTTAAAAACCTACAAATAATGTTCATGGAAATTTATTCTCAAATACAATCTCACTTGGGCAGACTGGCCCTTAACCAACCTTCCAGAATTAGAAGTAGCTGCCTTTCCTAGGAGTGCTCTTAGAGTTGTCTGTGGTATAGGGCAGGGTGAAAAGCTGGGAGGAAAGAAACAAGCAAAAGTTTCTTCCAGAGGAAGCCAAGCATTCACTCTGGATTTCTTTCTTTCATAAACGGAAAGGCACATTGCTTGGGTTCTCCTAGGTTCAAAGGGAAACTATAGGATTCTTTTCCCCTGACAAAGTGTGCAATCATCCAACCCCCATTTTTTTGAGACATTTAAAGACACAAAAAGGTGGTTCAGTTGGTTAAGTGTCTGGCTTCAGCGCAGGTCATGATCCCAGGGTCCTAGGCTTGAGTCCCATATTGGGCTTCCTGCTCAGCAGGGAGTCTGCTTCTCCCTCTACCCTACCCCTCTGTTCATGATCTCTCTCTCAAATAAATAAATGAATATTTATTTTTAAAAAGACATAAAGTTAAACTTACATTCATACTTTCCAGATTTAGTAACTGTTATCATCTGATATTTTCCTCCAATTTCCATTTTTTTAAGAAATAACATTTCAGATTCTAAACCCCATCCCCTTCAACCTCAACCAGTTCACTCCCCCACGCCCAAGGGAAACACTTTCATCAAAAATACATGTTTTATGCACTTACACATGCAGCAAGCAAAATATAATATTACTTTCTTTATGTATTTTGTATTTAAATAAATGACCTCATTCTTTATATTTTCTGCTATTTGCTTCCTTTTTTTCCTATTTAACATTAGCCTTTGGGCTGTCTGTGTTGATATATGTGGATCTAGCTAATTAACCCCTTCCCATGATGTGTATATATTTTTAAATCCAGTTTTTCACTGTTTTCTACAATGCTGCAACAAACATTCCTGTACCTGTCCCTTTGCACACATATCAAGGGTTTTCAAAGGAAACACACTCAGTAGTAGAACCTATGGGTCTATGCTATGCAGTTTCACTTACACACTGCCAGTGACTCCCAAAGTGACAATACCGATGTACGTTCCCACCAGCAAGGTGATGGGACAGCTCACATTCTGGCCAGTATGTGACACTATTGGACATTTAACTGTTTTCCAATTTGACAGTTTAAAAATGATGGCTAAGTATTGGTTTTTATTTCTCACGTCCATGACTATTCATAAGCTTAACTATCTTTACAGGTTTATTGTCAGTAACAGTTTTCTTTTATCATATCCTTTGCTTGTTTTTCTATTAGATTATTTGATTTTCATTACCAGTTTGTAAGAATCCTACATGTTCCATGCACAGTAACCTTTTGCATGATATATATATGTATATATATTTGCATGATATATATATATGATTTATACATATACAAAATTTGTAAGATTTATTTGTGATATATGTATATATATCATTGGTAATATACTCATTGGGTAAGATAAAAGAGTGCATAGTGAAAATCTCTCTCTCTCTCTCTTATCTGTTCTCTCCTCTCCCATTCAGTTTGTCTTCTTGGAGAAAACCAATGTGCTGGTGTACCTTCCAGAAGTCCTATACATATGCAAAAAATAGTTTATATGTTCCTCTACGGTAACATTAGTTCTACATCTTGCTTTTTTCACTTAGTTTGTTCTCTATTAGTTGATACCTCTTGTCTTTTTGTTAATGCAGAGTCTTCCTTTGTAATGATGGATCAGGATTTACTTCACCAGTTTACTACCGAATGACAATTAGGTTACTTTGAATTTCTTATTACTTAAAATTGTGCTTCAATGACTTTTTATACATATTTTATTTCACACATGTACAAATGTCTATAGGATAAATCCTGGGAAGTGGAAATGCCAGTTAAAACTAAGTGCTTTTCCTAAAGTCAAAAACACAAGAAACAACAGATGTTGGTAAGGATGTGGAGAAAAAAGGAACTCTCTTGTACTCTTGGTTGAAATGCAAACTGGTGCAGTCACTGTAGAAAACGGTATGAAATTTCCTCAAAAAGTTAAAAACAGAACTACCATATGATCCAGCAATCACACTACTAAGTATTTACACAAAGAATACAAAAACCCTAATTCAGAGGGATATTTGCACCCTTATCTTTATAGCAGCATTATTTACAATGGCCAAGACATGAAAGCAGCCCAGGTGTCCAACAATTGATGAATAGATAAAGAAGTGATATACAGATGAATGGAATATTACTCAGCTATTAAAAATGAAATCTTGCCATTTGCAACAACATGGATGGAGCTAGAGAGTATAATGCTGAATGAAATAAGTCAGAGAAGACAAATACCACATGATTTCACTCATATGTGGACCTTAAGAAACAAAAACGAATGAGAGAGAGAGAAAAAGAGAAACCAAGAAACAGACTCTTAACTACGGCGAACAAACTGATGACTACCAAGGGGAAGTGAGTCAGGGGATAGGTCAAAGAGGTAATGGGGACTGAGGAGGGCACCTGGCTATGATGAGCTTTGGGCGTTGTATGAAAGTATTGAGTCACCATGTTGTACACCTGAAACTCATTTAACACTGTAAGTTAGTGGGTTGAAATTTAAATAAAATATTGTTTTAAAATGCCATTTGTTCTGTTCAATTGTATTTAAACTTTGTTTATAATGGGTTTTGTCTGTTTGTTACCAAATCAAAGAGTTAAATTTTGCTATAGTCAAATTTAAGTACCTTTTTTCCTATAGTGTATGCTTTTTGTATCCTGTTAAAGAAAATCTCCCTTATTTCAAGGATACGTTTTTTCCCACATAGATTTAGAGTTATGTGATTTATATCTTAGACACTTAATTCATTTGCAATTTATATTTGTGCATAGAATAAAATAGGAATCTCATTTTTTTCCCATGAGGTCACTCCATCTACTCCTTCTTCATTGATTAGCAACGTAATCTCTGCCACAAGCTAAATTTTATCACATTCACAGCTCCATTTTCAGGCTCTGTTTCCTGTTTGATTGATCTACTTAACTGACCCACTCCAATAGCACACTATTTTAATGACTGTAGCTTTGTGGTATGTCAGGCCATTGTTAGTAGAAATTCTTTTGAAATGTTTTAATGTGCAACAAAATCAGGCTGATGAGAGCCCTCACACATCTTAACAATAATGGAACTTGGTTTTGGAGGAAAATGACATTTTTGCAGGCTGTTGAAACTGAGGTGGGAGTCCACATTGTACCAAAAGATAAAATTTAAAATCTAGATTTACTGTGTTTGGAAAGGTTTCATACAGTTCTTTTGTAAGCACAGTACTTTCACAATGTCTCTGAGATCACGATGTATTTTGCTTCTCTTCCCCCATCCCTATACATGTGTGTGGGCAGAGAGAAAAGTAGACAGAAAGTTCATGAGTCCAGAGTAAACATACAAATCTTTGGTTTACAGATTAAGAAGAGACCCCAGAAGTGGGAGGAGGTCAAGCCACAAGTCACAGAACTCTTGTTATTTGCTGTCCTGCCAACTACTCTATTTAGTAGATTTCAATGCCTCAAAGAGCCAAGAGCTGACAGCTCATGATTAATTCATCAGACACCTACACCTTGATGAGTCTTGAAATGGTGGGAGGGATGGCAGCAGTGAATGTACTGATCAGCAATCAAGTGAGAAAGGACTGTTCTTGCTACAGGGAAAGAACATGTAGACCTGTCTCATTTCCTTGAGGCTGATTAAGGGCACAACTTCCACTCTACTTCCCTGGGAACACCACTCCACAAATGCTAACTCGGCTTTCTTCCCTGAAAGGCTTTGAAGACTTCTGTACATCTTCCTCAGGCTAACTCAATAAAGTGTTCATGGCAAAGCATATATAGATCCAGAACCAAAGAAAATACACTCAATGAAAATGAATTCAGGACACAACAAAGCATTTGAGATGTAGTTTTCTAAGCTGTGTGGAGAAAAAGATCTGGTTGAGTTTTCTAGTCTCTGATTTGGTGAAGTCCAAAAGATAATAGGCAATTCACAGTCAAGGTGGTTAGAGGGGATGCTCTCTCTTTGAAGGCTTAAAAAGAAGAGTAAAAGTGGAAAAAATGAACTTATATTATATGCTATATATGATATATAGTAAAGAGCAAGTGATTCACTGCCATAGAGAAATGAGATTTTTGTTTGGGAATAAGATCAATGAATCAGACTCTTTCAATCATCTGATAAATACTCCCTACAAATACTGTGAAATCCAGAGTGGACAAAACATCCTTGGGCCATCTTTCATGGTATTTCCATTCTAGAGCTGAAAAGGCAAACAACAAGTCAAAATTAAATGGCAAGCTGTAATGACTAGTATGAAGGAAACAAAGGGCTGAGTTAGAGGTCAAATACTGGAGACCCATGTTTCATAGGGGGTCAAGGAAGGCTTATCTGAGGAGAACACTTATGTTGAGACATAAGGAAGGCAAAGGAGCAGGCAAAGCAAAGACCAGGGGAAGAAATTTTCAGCAGTTGAACAGGTCCTGAAATGAGCAGAAACTTGGCATGGTCAAGCTGCTGAAAGGGAAACAGTGGTGAAACCCTCAGAGAGTGTAGGTGTGGGAGATGTCATTGGAAATGGGCCCTGAGCAGGTGATGTAGAGCCTTGTGGACAAGGGGAACTCATTCACATTTTTATCCTCAAGCCAGCAGAAAGCCTTGGGCACTGCTTACGCAGGAAAGTGACCAATCTGATTTACATCATCCAAAAACCTACCTGCTATACTGAGAATGGAGGAGAGTGCAGGTGTTTAAGTGAGAAGAGATAGCGGACTAAGGTGGGAAAGTGAAAAAGCAGAAAAGTGGACTGATTCAATGTGAAAGTGGATTTGACAAGGCTTGTTGGCAGACTGTATTGAGAGGGCGAGGAATAGGACGGAATCCAAAATGACTTTTAGATTCTTCCTTTGAGTAGCTGGGTGGATGGAAGTGCCTTTTACCAATAATGCCATACGGGAAAGACTGGGAGAGGGAGGGCATAAATTGGAAATGGAAATTAAGTGTTCTGTTTGGACAAGTTAGATCGGCACTTATATGATTTTGAAACTCAGATGAGAGGTTGGGGCTGGAGATAAAAATTGGGTAATTACCAGCATTTAAAGATACTGAACATGGGAAGAAATGAGATCATCTAAGGAGAGGGTTTGGAGATGCACAAGAGGGTGACCAGACTCAAAGTCTGAGAAGCATCAATATTCAAGGTGAAGCAAAAACTGAAGCTCACACAATGGTCCATGGAGGAGGAGAAGAAACAGTGGAGTGTGCTGTTATGGAAATCAAAAGAGAAGAGCAGATCAAGAAGGATGGAGGGATTAAGAACATGCCTGGGATTCTAGCTCTTAGCAGCCAGTTTCTCAGAAGCCACCTGCTTCTCCTGGATGTCTCTGCATAAGAAATTCAGGGATTTACTGTTCAAAAAGATGTGTTGGCCAAGGGGCTGTTGCTGCCCATCTGGGGGTTAATGGCTTTGAGGCAAACTCTCCTAGAGCCCATCATGGGAGATTAGGAACTCAGTACCTCATCCCTGCATCACTGTACCAGCTCCTCACTGGCTGCCATAACTCCTGACTTCCTAGCTCTGGTGTTATATGCTAGCTCAAGGTTCTACCTTGAAATACTACTCAAAAATGGCATCACATTTTTCAGGAAAATTTACCCTCATCTATTAAAATTTAAAATGTTCATACACTCTGACTGGGTATTTTTATTTCTGTGCATCTCATAAGAAATAAGACAAATGTTCAAGAATGTTCCAATTTATAGAATAATAGGAAAAATCAGAACAACCTAAATGTCCACCCATAGGGAGACTGTAAATATTAAAGTATGATCTAGCAATACAGCTGAATGTTAGGTAGTCATTCGGGGAAAAAATGTAGTCTTTCTAGATGAGCTGACATGGAAAGGAGACCATGATATATCACACTGCTGCATGCATTTCCCTCTCCTTGCCTTCTAACCAAACCCCAGTTTTGTTCTGGTCTCCACCCCCACCCCAAGGCAGCCCATGTGACTCAGGCTTTAGCCAATCTATGCATTCACCGAGAAACTCTAAATGTGAAGATATTCTTTGAATCTATTCTCAACTCCATAGCTGAAGGGATTTTTAAAAATCAATGATTTTTAAAAATCAATTTTTAAGAATCAATGTCATCTTCTTCTCATCGCCCTTGCAACAAAGACCAAAATCTGTACAAAAGTCTATGAGGCCCTGTATGATCTGACAATTGACTGACCACCGATTACCACTGTCCTGCTTATTCTCTGGGCTCCAGCCACACTGACTTTCTTTCTCTTCTTTGAATCACAATGTTTTTCCTGCCACAGGACCTTTGAATGTGATGTTCTCTTTGCCATCATTTCTCAGATAGCTCAAATGTCATCTTCTCAGGGAAGCTTTACTGACTATTCAAGCTGGATTAGACCCATCCATTTTTAAGTTCAAAAGTACTGTGTACTTAACCTTTCCCTCTTGGTCCTTCTTATGATGTATAGTCATGCATTCATAGGGCGATTATTTGATAGTTATCTCCCTCCCACAACTCTAAGATCTCTGAGAGGACTGTACCTGTCTTGCCCCAGATTTTATCAGTATCACCGTGCATAGTACCTGGGCATAGTAGGTGCTCCACAAATGTCTATCAAATGAATGAATCTGGAACACACACAGTAGGGCTCCACTGATAATCAGTCAGTCAAACTGAGTTAGAGATGGAGATTTAAATTTGTTCTATTGATTTCCACCACCTAATGTGACTTTGAGATTTAAACATAATATATTCCTCCTTCTCCCATACACTCCATCAGTAAATTCCATCAACTCTAACTCCAGAACACATCCCAATTTCTGCCCCTCCCTCCCATCTCCACCACCATCATCATCCCTCCTTTTCATTGGCTTCTCCCATTCTCACATTCAGAATATCCTCCATGGCTTGACTTTCTCTTCTTCTCCCTCTCTTAGAAATACCCTGCCCCATAACCCAGGAGTTGTATTATGGTTAATTCTTGTTTTCCCTTTGGCCTAACAGCCAAGCTGTCATCTTGGCCTTCTCAGTCTTCTCTGTAACATTTCTTAGATTCAACACTTTTCTATTCCCCTTCTAGACCCTGTCTGCCTCTACCTACAATCACACAAACTCTTCCTACACTTTTAAATATCTCTTTCAGTTCCAAAAGCTCAGAATCACAAGAGAGTAAGCATGGAATTACCCTTTGAGGTAAACTGTTCAACCTTCCTCATTTTTTTAGATGAGAAACTGAATCCCCAAGGCAATCCTATGGTTTGCTCAATACCTGAGTTAAGCATTTGTTTTAGGGATCTTGCAAGCTCTCCCTTTACACTGTTTTCTTCTTTATCTCCAAATGTTCTTCCCAGCTTGGCTCTCTTTCCCACACAGTTGTTGTGTCT